>JAODAL010062896.1:0-19518 GCA_025379985.1 Phyllomedusa bahiana
CCGCTTTTGGGGGCCTTTTTTTTCTTATGCAGTTAACATAGCCTTAGGGCAGCGTTCGCCACTTTCAGCTGCGCCTCACATGAAGGGGGGGGCAATGGGTGGGGGGGTGGGCGCGGTGTAGGCTTTCCGGGGCGGGGCCGCTCCGAAATTACGATCGTGGGTCAAAAAGCGAGGCGCTGTGCACCTCGGTAGCTCCGACAGGCAGCCTGGTTGATTTCTGGTCTAAATGTTTGGCGGAGGCGAAGTGAAGCAAGAACGGACTGAGAGGAAAGATAAAGATCGCGCAAAAATCTGGGCCCTCCGCTCCGTGCACAGGGGTATGATTCCCAAAAAAAACCCTTTTTTAAAAGGCAAAAAAAACAGTGTCAGAAAAAAGCTAAAACCTCACAAATAAACATAATAAAAAAAAAAAAACACTTTCCAAAAACTAGAACGGCCAAATCAAGTTTAGGAATTGGAAATTGCCGGGGAAATACAGTAATTCAAATTCGAAAGTATTCTCATTGGTCGGCATAAACCGGCCAATCAGAATGGGCCACAGTGAACCATTAAAACTATGAAGTAGTTTTTCCAATCGAATCAAAGGCGGGACAGTTCAAAATACGTAAAAATGCAGGAAAGAGCTGTTTGGGTTGAGCTGCGGGGGTTTGGCTATCTCCCCAATCGTTTAGGAGGACGGGACCCATTATGACGGGGGAGAAATATAGACCAATCAAAATCAAAGGGGGGACATTTAAAAATACAGAAAAAAAATCCAAAAAAAGAGCTGATTGGGCGAGCAGCGGGGGTTTGGCTACCCACCCAATAAAGAGGCGAGTATTCCCCCATTGTAGGTCTTGGAGAAAATCGGGCAATGCAATCTGGGTTTTCCCAGCCCCGGGGGCAGGGTATACTAAAAAAAATCATTTTTATTAAGTGTAAAATATTTTTTTTAAAATGTATTATCAAATAATTTTTTATGTTTTTTTTTAATTTTTGAATTTTTGAGCTCTTTTTCTGGAATATTGAAGCCTTTATAAAGGTGATTTTTTTTGATTTATACGCCCCACGGGCATCTTTATTATTTTTCGCTGTTTTTTCCCGTTCTTTAATCGGAATGATTTTTCGGGGCAGTCCCTTCTCACCTAAGTCCCGCACTGCGCCTCAACATGGCGAGGGGCAGCGGATTTTCATGGTTTTTTTTGAGCCGCCCCGGCGCCGACATAAATCAGCACAGCTTTACTAAAAATGGGCGAAACGGTGCGCTCCGCCCGGGGAATCATTCTGTCGCCCCTTAGTGAAAAAAAAAAACCCCTAGAAACCAATCAATTCATAGAAACCAATCAGAGCCCTAGTAAACCCAAACAAGCCCCTAGCCCCCAATCGAGTCACAGCCACCAACAGATTCCTAGAAAAACCCAATAAGCCCCTGGGAAAAATCAGAGCCCATAGTAATCAATCAAAGGGCCCCTAGAACCAATCGAGCTCATAACCCCAAACAAGTGCTAGTAACCCCAAACAGAGCCCATTGAACCAATCAGGTCCATAGAACCCTTAAGAGTCATAGCAAACCAAACACAGTCACCAACCCAACGGCTCACGCAACCAATCAAGTGCCCCCTCATTTTTCCAGAGCATTAAATGAAATGAGGTGAGCTCTGATTGGTTGCTATGGGCTCAGTTTGGTTGCTTGGGCTCTGATTTGGTTGCATGGGCTCAGTTGGTTTCTAGGGGGTTGATTGGTTTTTGAGCTTTGTTGGTTTTTTAAAGAGGTTGGTTTGGTTGCTATGAGCTCTATTGGTTGCTTGAGCTCTGATTGTTGTATTGGTTATTGGTTCCCATGGGTTGATTGGTTGTTATGGGCTCTGAATTGGTTGTAGGGCTCTGTTGGTTGTATGGGCTTGATTGGTTACTATGGTCTTGATTGGTTGCTTTGAGTTGATTGGGGCGCTATCGTCTCTGATTGGTTGTTGAGCTCTAATGGTTTTTTTGACTTATTGGTTGCTAGGGCTCTGATTGGTGGTATGGGCTTAATTTGGGGGTTTTTTCCCTGTTGGTTGCTATGGGCCATTGGTTTTTATGGGGCCCGATTGGGGCCCATGGTCTCTGTTTTTAGCTATGGGCTCTGATTTGTGGCTATGGGCTCTAATTGGTTGTTATGAGCTCTGATTGGTTGCTATGGTCTCTGATTGGTAGCTTTGGGCTCTGATCGGCTGCTATGGGCTCTGATTGGTTGTTATGAGCTCTGATTGGTTGATATGGGCTCTGATTGGTGGCTGTGGGCTCTGATTGGTTGCTATGGGCTCTGATTGGTACTATGGTCTCTGATTGGTTGCTATGGGCTCTGATTGGTTGCTATGGGCTCTGATTGGTGGTTATGTGCCCTGATTGGTCGCTATCGTCTCTGATTGGTTGCTATGAGCTCTTAATGGTTGCTATGAGCTCTGATTGGTTGCTATGGGCTCTGATTGGTCGCTATGGGCTCTGATTGGTGTCTATGGGCTCTGATTGGTTTCTATGGGCTCTGATTGGCGGCTATGAGCTCTGATTGGTCGTTATGTGCTCTGATTGGTTGCTATGGGCTCTGATTGGTGGCTATGGGCTCTGATTGGTGGCTATGGGCAGTGAAGTGAGTTTTAGACCTGGACAGTTCTCATACATGTGGCCCTTGGTGTCATTCTGGGTTTTTCCTCTACAATAAGGTCTTTGGGCTTTAGTTTCCCTTTTCCTCTCGCTGCACCAACACTGAAGGTGCTGTTCACACTCGGCAGATTTGCTGCAGACATTTCCAGAGAAGACTTTATTCAGATGGATACAACAAGGTTATAACAATTTCTAAGTCACCGGGTGAGACAGACCTTAATATGGGGATTACATGGAGCTTCTTCACTCATGTTACCATATAACTAACTTACCAACAGGGATCCGGAAGATTTGATCTCCACCCCTGGACAGTGCCCTGGACCGCCTGAGAGCCCCCACAGTCCATCCCAGAACTCCAGCTCTGGAGGATGGAAGTACATAAACCCATCCAATTGGTTCAAACTGAATAGTGGGTAAGTACCCTGTATGACAAGGGCCAGGTGACCGACACCGAAATCAGACCTGATTCTCTAACTTTTATTTGGATTTCAGCAATGCTCAAAGATCAGGAGTAACAGAAGGAGGTCGGGTGCATTCAAGCAGTAAGTGTTTCCTTACCATTGTTTTTCCATTTTTCGGATGTCGAGGTATTAAGGGCGACTGACCCTTGCAGCCAAGTCTATGTGTAGTTGTAACGGCTGAGTAGTGGATCCGCTGGACCACCGCAAGCGATGATAGCTAAGCCACGCCAGGGAACGGAATCTAAGTAGCCCCCGGTTTTCACCAGAGCCCACCGCAAAGCGGGATGGACTTGCTGCGGCGTGAGGCTACCAGGTCGCCCCCCCCCCCTGACGTGACTTGCTTGCGTTGTTGGCCGAGGTGCAGCGTGGTACAGAGTCGTAGTCTGAGAATCGTAGTCGTGGGCAGGCAGTAAGGTCAGGGCAGGCGGCAAAGGTTCGTGGACAGGCAGGAAGGTCAGGGCTGGCGGCAGAGGTTCGGAGTCGAGAAACGTAACAAGAGGTCTGGTACACGGTAAGGCGAGAATATACTTAGGGAACGCTTTAGCTAAGGCACGAGGCAACATAAGATCCAGCAAGGAGTGACAGGGGGGCGTAACCTTAAATAGAGGAGGCGTCTTGCAATTACCAATTAACGGGACGCTGGCCTTTGAAATCTCCGAGACGACGCGCGCCGCGCCTTAGAGGATGGGCACACGCGCCTCGGCCGGCAGAGGGTGCGGACAGGACAGGAACGAGGTCAGGTGAGTCCCTGTGTGCTGCGGGACCGCCGCTCGTCCCGCGGCCAGCGTCGCGCCCTGGACCCGGCACACACCCGGGACGGCAGACAGGGGTTGCGCCCGCGGCCCGCGGGCCGAGGAGAGGAGGCACCCGTGACGTACCCCCCCCCCTTAGGTCTCCCCCTCTTCTTAGGCCGAAGGAATCTGCGGATCAGGTCTCGGTTCAGGATATTGGACTCCGGTTCCCAGGACCTCTCTTCCCTTCAATCTACAAGAAAGAATCGCTTACCCCTGACGGTCTTCATATCTAAGATGTCCTTCACTTCAAAGACATCAGGGGATTCTAACACCGGAGACGGAGCAGCGCTCCTCTAGGAGAACCGGTTCAGGACCAGCGGCTTTAGGAGGGAGACATGAAATGCGTTAGAAACACGGAGAGAAGGAGGCAGGCAGAGTTTATAGGACACCGGGTTCAGTTGTCGCAGTATTCTGAAAGGTCCCAGAAACCGCGGACCCAGTTTAAAGCTAAGGATCTTGAATCGTATGTATCTAGAAGAGAGCCACACTTTTTTCCCTGGGGAAGGTCTTCTCCTCTTGTCAGCTTGCGTTTTCATGCGGGCTGAAGCCTGGAGTAAGGCTTGTCGGGTCTCTCGCCAGATGACACTGATATCCTGAACCTGGTTGTCCACGGCGGGGACCTCGGAGGCAGAAACCAAGGGGAGGGGAGGGCGCGGGTGACGTTCCGTAGACCACAAGAAATGGAGAGCGCCAGTTTGGGGTCGGAGTCCCGGTGTTTATACCACAACTCGGCCCAATAAAGCAATTCGCACCAGTTGTCCTCATGTCCGGACACGAAGTGCCGTAGATACTCTCCCATTATCTGGTTTACGCTCTCCACCTGACCTTTTGTCTGGGGATGATATGCGGGGGAAAAAACCAGCTTAATTTTGCAACCGGGAACACGGGGCACGCCAGAATTTAGAGACAAATTGGATGCCTCGATCAGAGACGATGTGGGATGGTAAGCCATGCAGGCGAAAAATGTGCTGGAAAAAATAGCCCGCCAATTGGGGAGCTGAAGGGAGACCAGGCAGCAGCACAAAGTGGGACATTTTTGAAAATCGGCCCCAGTGACCACCCAGATGACGGAGTTCCCCGGGGAAAGGGGGGAAAAGGTCCGTTGATGAAGTCCTTTGCCTATGTGTCCATGGAGCCTCCGGAACAGGCAGAGGGACTAGGAGACCTGTGGGCCTATGGCGTGGGACCTTGTTTCGGGCACAAGTGGTACAGGAAAGAAACAAAGTCCTTTGGACATCTTGGAGCAGAGTTGGCCACCAGTAGTGTCGCAGATGAGGGCAAAGATTTTCGTACCCCGGGATGACCGGCCAGAAGAGAGCTATGCCCCAACTCAGAATTCTCTTCCTGAGTGCAGGGCGCACATAGGTTCTGCCCGGAGGAAGCTACGGAATCCACAGGAGCCATGTGGACCGTCGTTAAGGAGCAATGATGTGCTGGGGAAAATGGTTCTTCTCCAGTAATGTCAGAAGCACGGGAGAGAGCATCCGCCTTGACATTTTTCTCAGGCGGACGGAAGTGTATCTTAAAATCAAAACAAGAGAAAAAAGAGACCACCGGGCCTGGCGAGGATTTAGGGCGCTGAGCCGTCTGCAGGTATTGCAGATTCTTGTGGTCGTAAAGACGTCAAATGGATGTCGAGCTCCCCCCAAAGAGATGCTACCACTCCTCTAGGGCTAATTTTAAGGGCCCAAAACAGCTCCCGATCTCCAATGGCATAATTTCGTTCTGCCGAAGAGAAGGTCTTTAAAAAAAAGAAACCGCATGTGACGGTCTTGCCTTTTAAAGGGCCCTTTTTGGGTCAGGACCGCCCCTGTCCCACGGAGAGGCATCTACCTCAAGGCTGAAGGGTCTCTCTGGATCCGGACGGACCAAAATAGGTGCGGAGGAGAACGCAAATTTAGTCGGGAAAACGCTTCCTCGGCAGATGGGGGCCAACATTTAGGATTAGCGCTCTTCCTGGTGAGAGCCACGATGGAGCCACCAACGTAAGAAGGGGGAAAAAAACTGCCGGTAGTAGTTGGCAAATCCTAAAAATCGCTGAATCGCCCGGAGGACCGCCCACTGCCGGATCGCAGAGAGTTTCGCAGGGTCCATCTGAAGACCTCGATCAGAGACTATGTACCCCAGGAAAGGAAGGCTGGCCTGGGAAGCAGCACTTTTCCAACTTGGCATACAGTCGGTTGTCCCGCAGGCGTCGTAGGACCTGGCGTACTTGTCTCTGGTGGGTCTGTAGGTCAGGATTAAAAATCAAAATATCGTCCAAGTATACAATGACGCAGTTGTACAGCAAGTCCCGAAAAACGTCATTGACATACTCCTGGAAAACGGCTGGGACGTTGCACAGCCCAAAAGGCATCACAGAATTTTCGAAATGCCGTCCCGTGTGTTGAATGCCGTTTTCACTCAATCCCCCCACAAAATTTCTGATGAGGTTTTGTAGGCTCCCCGTAGATCTAATTTGGGGAAGACCCTGGCTCCACGGAGGTGGTCGAAGAGCTCAGATATCAGGGGTAGAGGGTAGCGATTCTTCACCGTGATCTTGTTTAGCCCTCTGTAATCAATGCACGGGCGAAGCGAGCCGTCTTTTTTCTGGACGAAGAAGAAACCGGCTCCGGCAGGCGAGGAGGATTTGCGTATGAATCCTTTTGACAAATTCTCCTGTATGTAGGCCGACATGGCCTGGTTCTCGGGCACAGAGAGAGGATAGACCCTACCCCGTGGGGGCTGGTCCCCGGGAAAAGGAGGTCCCATGGGACAGTCATACGGCCGATGAGGAGGTTTAAATTCTCAGCCTGTTTCTCCGAGAACACATTCCAAAATCCTGGTACTCCGCTGGCAGACCTGTAGAAACCTGAAAGGACGACTGGGGAGGAGAGATGGACACCGGGCGTGGTGCCACCAAACAAAGTTCCTGGCACTCCAAACCCAACGAAGGACTTCGCCTGTCTTCCAGTCAAGCGTAGGGTCGTGGCGTTGCAACCAGGGTAGCCCCAACAGGATCGCCGAAGAAGCGCGAGGCAGAACGTGGAAGGAGATCTTCGCTGTGTGCAGGACCCCAACACGGAGGGTCACTGGCCTGGTGATAAACGGAATGGAGTCGCTGAGGAGCTCCCCACTGATGGAAGAGATAAGCAACGGCTTTTCCAGACGGGTCACCGGCAAGCAGTAGCGTGACACCAGTCGGCATGAATAAAGTTCCCGGCGGAGCCCGAGTCCAGGAGGCAGAGGCCTGTAAGATAGACCCGCTTCCGTGGTTACCTCCATGGCCAACAACAGTCGTGGAGAGGAGTGCTGAGCACCTAGGGACGCCTCTCCTACAGCCCCTAGGTGCGAGCGTTTCCCAGCCGCTGAGGACTCTGCGGACAACTCCTGCGAAAATGGTCCGGACGGGCGCAGTAGAGGCAGAGATTCTCCAGCCTGCGACGGGACAGTTCCAACTCCGACAAGTGAGCCCGGTCCCCCTGCATGGGTTATTCAGTGGACGACTGTGGAGGAGGCAGCAGAGATCTCTGAAATACTGGAGCCAGACGAATAAACGGCGGGGTTGTGCCAAGTCCCGTTCCTGACGGAGCTCCGCGGGGCTCTCCACAAAACGCAACGTCTATGCGAGTGGCTAGATTTGGATGAGCTCCACTCAACAACGGTGGGAGATCTCTGGCTGCGAGGGCGTCCTTTACTCTGCTTGACAGAAACCCCTTTTTAAATGTGGCACAAGAGCGGCGACATTCCAGGTCAGCTCGGAGGCTAGGGTGCGGAATTGAACCGCATATTCCCCTACGGAGGAGTCCCCTTGGCGTTTGATTTAGTAGCGTCGTCTCCGCGGGAAAATGCTCGCGCAGGCTCCTCAAAAACGCTGCGGAATTCTGTGAGGAAGGCCTGTAGATCTGCGGGCACAGGGTCATTTTGGTCCCAAAGAGGCTCGCCAGGCCAGGGGCCCTTCCCGGAAACAGACTCACCATGAACGCCACCTTTGACCTTTCAGTGGGAAAACTGGTCGGCCATCAACTCCAAGTGCATGGATCACTGCGAAACCTCTACAGAGCTTCGAGTCCCCATCAAACTTAGAAGACAGTGGAAGGCGAAGCTTCGGACCCACGGTTGCCAGTGAGATGGCCGGGGTAGAAGAAGAACCCGGCGCAGAGACAGGTTGCTGCTGCTGGGACGCCAGGAGTTGGCGCAAACATGGCGGACAGCTGTCCCAGCTGCTGAGCTTGTTGCGATATCTGCTGCGACTGTTGAGCGACAATGGACGTAAGATCTGAGATGCTTGGCAGGGGCACCTTGGTGGGATCCATGGCTGGATCTAACTGTAACAGCTGAGTAGTGGATCCGCTGGACCACCGCAAGCGATGGTAGTTAAGCCACGCCAGGGAACGGAATCTAGTAGCCCCCGGTTTTTTACCCCAAGGCCCGCCCCAAAGGGGATGGACTTGCTGTGGCGTGAGGCTACCAGGTCGTCCTCCCTGACGTGACTTGCTTGTGGTGGCAGCCGAGGTGCAGCGTGGTACAGAGTCGTAGTCCGAGAATCGTAGTCGTGGCAGGCAGGAGGTCAGGGCAGGCGGCAAAGGTTCGTGGTCGTGGACAAGCAGGAAGGTCAGGGCTGGCGGAAGAGGTTCGGAGTCGAGAAACGTAGCAAGAGGTCTGGTACACGGTAAGGCGAGAATACACTGAGGGAACGCTTTAGCTAAGGCACGAGGCAACATAGATCCAGCAAGGAATGATTGCGGAGCGTACCTTAAATAGAGGAGGCGTCTGGCAATTAGCCAATTAACGGGGCGTGGCCCTTTAAATCTCCGAGAACGAGCGCGCGCGCCTTAGAGAACGGGCACGCTTTCCTCGGCCCGGGAGAGGGCGCGGACGGGACAAAGGGAAAGAGGTCAGGTGAGTCCCTGTGTGCTGCGGGACCGCCGCTCGTCCCGCGGCCAGCGTCGCGCCCCGTACCCGGCACACACCCGGGAGGGCAGACATGGGTGCGCCCGCGGGCCGAGGAGCGGAGGCACCCGTGACAGTAGTTACCCCATCACTGACCCCTCCGGCCATGTTTATGTGTAGCTACCCCTTCACTGACCTCTCTGGCCAAGTCTATGTGTAGTTACCCCATCACTGACCCCTCCGGCCAAGTCTATGTGTAGTTAACCCATCACTGACCCCTCCGGCCAAGTCTATGTATAGTTACCCCATCACTGACCCCTCTGGCCATGTTTATGTGTCGCTACCCCTTCACTGACCTCTCCGGCCAACTCTATGTGTAGTTAACCCATCACTGATCCCTCCGGCCAAGTCTATATGTAATTACCCCATCACTGACGCCTCCGGCCAAGTCTATGTGTAGTTACCCTATAACTGACCCGTCTGGCCATGCGTATGTGTAGTTACCCCATCACTGACACCTCCGGCCAAGTCTATGTGTAGTTACCCCATTACTGACCCCTCCCCGGGCCCAAATCTAGTGTAGTTAAAACCCCTCAAATGACCCCTCGGCCAAGTCTATGTTATTATAGTTTTCCCCCCTCACTGACCCCTCCAGCCATGTTTATCTGTAGCTACCCCTTCACTGACCACTCTGGCCAAGTCTATGTGTAGTTAACCCATCACTGGCCCCTCGGGCCAAGTCTATGTGTAGATACCACATCACTGACCCCTCCGGCCAAGTCTATATGTAGTTACCCCTTCACTGACCCCTCCGGCCTTGTCTATGTGTATTTACACAATCACTGACCCTCCGGCCAAGTCTTGTGTAGTTACCTATCACTGACCCCTCCGGCCAAGTCTATGTTAGTATACCCCATCACTGACCCCTCTGGCCATGCGTATGTGTAGCTACCCCATCACTGACGCCTCCGGCCATGTCTATGTGTAGTTAACCCATCACTGACCCCTCCGGCCAAGTCTATGTGTAGTTACCCCATCACTGACGGCTCCGGCCATGTCTATGTGTGTTTCCCATCACTGACCCCCCGGCCCTGTCTATGTTTTAATTTACCCCATCACTGACCACTCCTGCCATGTCTATGTGTAGTTACCCAATCACTGACCCCTCCAGCCAAGTCTGTGTGCAGTTACCCCATCACTGACCCCTCCGGCCATGTCTATGTGTAGTTACCCCATCACTGACCCCTCCGGCCATGTCTATGTGTAGTTACCCCATCACTGACCCCTCCGGCCATGTCTATGTGTAGTTACCCCATCACTGACCCCTCCGGCCTTGTCTATGTGTGGTTACCCCAACACTGACCACACCGGCCATGTCTATGTGTAGTTACCCTATCACTGACCCCTCCGGTCAAGTCTATGTGTAGTTACCCCATCACTGACCCCTCTGGCCAAGTCTATGTGTAGTTACCCCATCACTGACCCCTCCGGCCAAGTCTATGTGTAGTTACCCCATCACTGACCACTCCGGCTAAGTCTATATGTAGTTACTACATCACTGACCCCTCCGGCCAAGTCTATGTGTAGTTACCCCATCACTGACCCCTCCGGCCTTCTCTATGTGTAGTTACCCCATCACTGACCCCTCCGGCCATGTCTATGTGTAGTTACCCCATCACTGACCCCTCCGGCCATGTCTATGTGTAGTTACCCCATCACTGACCCCTCCGGCCATGTCTTTGTGTAGTTACCCCATCACTGACCCCTCCAGCCATGTCTATGTGTAGTTACCCCATCACTGACCCCTCCGGCCATGTCTATGTGTAGTTACCCCATCACTGACCCCACCGGCCATGTCTTTGTGTAGTTACTCCATCACTGACCCCTCCAGCCATGTCTATGTGTAGTTACCCCATCACTGACCCCTCCGGCCATGCTTATGTGTAGAACACATACCAATATCAGTGGCACACTATCGACTAAAGAAACTCAAAATCAAAGAGGACATAGGAATTTTGGAAAAAGCATTTCTGCTAACTAGGATACATGGAAAGTTTTAAAGGCTCATATTTTTTATCAAAACTGCTTAAGCCACCTCCGAAACTTCAACAGGACCTCAAATGCAGGTGGGTCCTACACTATTATTACCTCTCTTTTGGGTCTTGCTCAGAGCACAGCAGCTGAGGGTTACTGATCGATGAGGTTTACGTCAGTTCTGGTTATTGGACACTTTTATAAACCTCCATCTTTCAGCCTTTTACATTCAGTGTAATTCGCGTCTGTTTGTAATTACTCCATTTTTGAGAATCCATCACTGGCAGGACAAGCGGCGCAGCATCGTACCCGGGCAGCAGTCATTGCCAATACATGCCAGGCCGCACTGAAGCTCAATTACTGTGACAATTTACATCACAATACGGCGTGCAGGTCCTGCTCATTTATTAGGTGATTTTAGATACCTTTTTAAAACTTTCAATAAAGGTGAAAAGGTATAATGTGTAACATTCTGCACCAAAAAGTGCAATCTCCATCCCCTACAGAGGTCAGTAAGCTGTTATCATTAGGTGTGGAATATAAAATGATGGGTGTGTGGTCTGTAAAAAGGGGGGGTGTGGTATGTAAAAGGGGGTGTGTGGCATGTAAAAAGGGTGTGTGTGGTATGTAAAAGGGGGCGTGATATGTAAAAGGGGCGTGATATGTAAAAGTGGGTGTGATATAAAAGGCGCATGTTGTATGTAAAAAGGGGGTGTCTGGTATGTAAAATAGGGGGTGGTATATAAAGGGGTGTGGTATGTAAAAGACATATGTATGGAATGTAAAAGGGGTGTGTTATGTAAAAAGGGAGATATGTTATGTAAAAAGGGATGTGTGGTATGTTAAAGGGTGTGATATGTAAAAGGAATGTGTGTGGTATGCAAAAAGGGGAGTGTGTGGTTTGTAAAAGGGGGCGTGATATGTAAAAGATGTGTGATATGTAAAAGAGGGTGTGATATGTAAAAAGGGCATGTGGTATGTAAAAAGGGAGTGTATGGTATGTAAAATAGGGGGTGGTATATAAAGGGGTGTGGTATGTAAAAAGGGGATGTATGGAATGTTAAAGAGGTGTGTGGAATGTAAAAGGAGGGTGTGTGGTATGTAAAAAGGGGCGGTGTGATATGTAAAAGGGTGTAGTATGTAAAAGGAATGTGTGTGGTATGTACAAAGGGGTGTGTGTGGAATGTAAAAGGAGGGTGTGTGGTATGTAAAATGGGGTGTATGTGGTATGTAAAAGGGGGCGTGATATGCAAAAGGGGCGTGATATGTAAAAGGGGGTGTGATATGTAAAAGGGGCAGGTGGTATGTAAAAAGGGTGTGAGTGGCATGTAAAATAGGGAGTGTTATATAATGGGGTGTGGTATGTAAAAAGGGGATGTATGGAATGTAAAAAGGGGTTTGTGTTATTAAAAAGGGGGTGTGGTATGTAAAAGAGAGTGGGTGGTATGTAAGGAAGGAGTGGTATGTAAAAGTGGGGGTGGTATGTAAAAAGGGGGTGTGGCTCATTCAATTAATTTCAGCACAGCAATCTGTATGCCAAATCACAGGGTCTTCCTGGAGTCACTTTCAAAGATTCAAGTATGGAGTCCTGTTTCCCCAGTCACTGTCTCTAATCTGTTATATATTGTAAAGATTTGTCTCCAAAATCTCCACATAATTTTGAAAAAGTGCTGACAGTGGGGTAAAAACACCAGAAAGTCAAACTTCTATGTGCCCTCGGCTATAGTCGGAACTCCCATAGAAGTGAATGGGGAGTAAGGCCGCAGGTTCTGTGGTTGTTTTGCACAATGGATGGCAAATCCAATCCTTGGCTTAGTCCGACCCAAGAAAACTGCACTGGACTGTACTGATGTACAGCAGGAAACAGTTTTTTTTTTATGGCGGGAAGGTGAAAGACGCGTTTCATTTCTATAACATGACACTTCATCAGTTCCAATCATGCAAGTTCAAAAATGTGACACAAGCCGGGCACTGCCTACTTTACATTGTATCACTTACCGGTGTCCTCACTTTTGCAGTCCTTTAGGGGTGTCCTCACTTTTGTCCCCATAGACATTGATGCTGTGATTTCTTCCCTGTGATACAAGCCGGGCACTGATTACTTTTCATTGTTTCAATTTGGGGTGTCCTCACTTTTGCAGTCCCTTAGGGGTGTCCTCACTTTTGTGGACTTTTAGGGGTGTCCTGACTTTTGTCCCCATAGACCCTGATGCTGTGAGTTCTTCCCTGTGATACAAGCCGGGCACTGACTACATTACATTGTTTCACTTAGGGGTGTCCTCACTTTTGCAGTCCCTTAGGGGTGTCCTCACTTTTGCAAATTCTTAGGGGTGTCCTCACTTTTGTCCCCATAGACTCTGATGCTGTGAGTTCTTCCCTGTGATACAAGCCGAGCACTGACTACTTTACATTGTATCACTTAGGGGTGTCCTCACTTTTGTCCCCATAGACATTGATGCTGTGAGGTCTTCCCTGTGATACAAGTCGGGCACTGACTACTTTACATTGTATCGCTTAGGGGTGTCCTCACTTTTGTGGTCACTTAGGGGTGTCCTCACTTTTGTCCCCATAGACATTGATGCTGTGAGGTCTTCCCTGTGATACAAGCCGGGCACTGACTACTTTACATTGTATCACTTAGGGGTGTCCTCACTTTTGCGGTCTCTTAGGGGTGTCCTCACTTTTGTCCCCATAGACACTGATGATGAGAGTTCTTCCTGTGATACAAGCCGGGCACTGACTACATTACATTGTTTCACTTATGGGTGTCCTCAGTTTTGCAGTCCCTTAGGGGTGTCCTCACTTTTGCGGACTCTTAGGGGTGTTCTCACTTTTGTCCCCATAGACACTGATGCTGTGAGTTCTTCCCCTGTGATCCAAGCCGGGCCCTGCCTACCTAACCTTGTATCACTTAGGGGTGTCCTCACTTTTGTGGTCACTTAGGGGTGTCCTCACTTTTGTCCCCATAGACATTGATGCTGTGACTACTTTACATTGTATCAGCATCAGATCCGCAGTGTTGTCCCAAGAAAAGATATAATACTATAGTTATACAAATATGAGAGGTGTAGAAAATCCTATTGCAGTTATCTATATCTGGGAAAGCAGTGTGAATGTCAGGTTATACAGTAGTCATAGGAGTGTTAGTTGCAGAACATTACTGTGTTCACAGTTTTAGTTTGCCTGGATACAACGGTGTCATAGGTTTCAGCCAATAGGAAGCTGAATCTCTGAGAAGCAGTAGGAGGGCCTAGTTTCAGCAGGGGAATGTAGCTGCACTGTGAGACATGTAGTGAGTCTTCCAGAGTCTGCCAGGGCCTGCAGCAAGAGAAGCAAGCAGGAGCAGCCTCCTCTGCCCGGCTGGGAATGAGGGGTGGCAGATTTAGCTGGAAAGGAAAGGAGCAGGCCTGAGAGGATGAGAACCTGTAAATAGTTGGAGTTCTGTCAGCAAGAGAGCCGGGAGCGACTGGGGCAGAACTTTGCCTTCCAGCCGTAGCGTATTGGAGAAGGGACCAGAGGCCCACCAGGGCAGCGGACAGAAGCGGTAGCCACCTGGCCTGAGTGGAAGAGCCACTGAGAAAAGTCAGGTTAGAGCAGTGAGGCGGCGGACAGGAGAGCCCCTCGGGTACTTCGGGCGTGTGAATTTCAATGCGAGCGACAAGGATGTTCTGCTACTGTTGTTGTTGGAAGACAAGAAAGTAAAGCCTCAGTTCTTCTGGTCAGCAGTTGTCGTGTCTGTTTATTTATATGCCGGTACACCGCAGAGATTCCTACACGGTCCTCTCCCCGCAATACAAAGAACCTGAAGGAGTGGCATCCAGCACCCTTACACAAATATCAGGGGTGCACTGACTTTTGCGAGATTCTGTAGCCTTATTTCCTGTATCGGTCACCAGAACAAGCTGTGAGCATTTCCCTTTCCTTGGACATCGTTAGTGGATCAGGAAGACTCCATGAGAGATTTATCAATAGTGTCCGCAGTGGCCTGAACTTATGAGATGGGAAAAGGTGTAAATCAAGTCCCCTGCATCAGAATGTGGCCTCCTGACCCGACATCAGATTTGTCTCATTTCTTCCCCTGACTCCTCATGGTGACCAGTGCTCCTCTATCCCGATGGTTCCCACAGGACGTCTTACACGGCTTTGATAACTTGTGTTTTCCTCCTGTTCTTCTGGTGCTTAGTACATCTCACACATTGTTCTAACCAAGCCCTTGTGTCTCAGATCCTCACATCTATTTATATGTGATTATTAGATGCTCCTGGAGGAGACAGAAAGGATTCTGGAGATGCAGAAGCGGATCCGGATCCTGAGAGCTATGTAGTTGTAGAAGCTGGTAAGTGACCATGACATTCTGGGGCACAATCTCAGAGACTCACATTTCCCACTCTTGCCGGTGCTCCACAGCTCACATTGCCCCTCACTCAGTCTACACATTTAAAAAAACACGTACCCCCTTATGATCCACACACTCAGGAATATAAACGCTATCACCACCTATGAAGAAACAAGTGATAGGACTCAGTAATAAAGTGGACCAGTCATCACCTAAACTCAACGGAGATGTTCAGCTGCTTTAGGGTAACAAGGAAGAATGAAGTATTAGGCTTTAATATACAGCTACAAATAGAGAACCAGATCCAAACATACAAAAACAGTACAGAACAAGGGGTAGTATAAAGAGTAACAGACCTCGGCTGCTTGGATGGGATCAGTCACGGAGAGCAGCTTGATGAGGAATCTGGACAAAATCCTACAGCAACAGAATTTCAGTTTGTGTTATAACTCCCCCTAGGTGTCTCCAAGCACAAAATTATGACCACCAAGTTCCTGAGCATAAATCCCATTCAAGGCATTCTGAGTATAGATATTAAAGAGTCAAAATTTGAGCCAATACCCTTTTCTGGTTTATAGAAGAAAAACAAAGTGGAGACAGCTCACCACCTCCGTGCTGGATTAAGCAGCTGAGCTAAATGAAAAAGTAGTAGATCCGCACCAGTATCTGTGATCATTTTTGGAAAACTTTTATATTTTATTTTAAAATACAAACAAAAATAAAAGCGAAAACATGTACATGATATGCAAGGTATGATAAACAAGGTGATAAAACCTACGCGTTTCAATCTAAGCGTTCTTAGTCATGGTTCTGATTAGATTCAATTAAGAGACCCTATATATAGTCTTACTGTACTAAGACAAACCTCAAAACTTTATTTAGACAAAAAGAAAACATTCATTATAAACCTATAGCCTGATATATACTTTAAATTAGTTTTATTCTAGAGGATTTAATAATGTAATACTAGATCACATTTGTAATTAAGACCTTTTGGGTGAGAAATGTCCAAACATAAAATCCAAAAACGCTTCTATATTCAACAAAGCACGCCTCCAATCTCCACCGCTTATTGGTCTATTGACCCTTTCTATAGTGGAGAATCTAAAATAACCTAGATCACCAGCGTGCTCATAATAAAAATGTCTGGAAACATTGGAAGGATTGTTTGTGTGTAAATTAGTGGCATCCCGAATATGCTCCTGTATTCTGACTTTTAATTTCCTTGTGGTGCAACCTACGTAAGATTTTTTTGCATTGAGTACATGAAATACAATAAACACGAAGGTCATATTGCAGTTGATAAACTGCTTTATAGGATAAGGTTTGGGACTAAGATTTCCGAGATCTCCCTAATGCTGTGGACACTTACAGACACAACATCATTTATTGGAACATTTGAAAAAGCTGCAACATAATTAGAGATAAGCGAACAGTAAAATGTTTGTGTTCGAAATCCATTAAAGTCAACGGGTGACTGAGTCATGATGTTCAGGTTAATTTTTATACCTATACAGGTGAGGAGTAGGGCTGAGCGATACTATCGACAAAAGTTGAAACCAGCACGATAATTACGTTTATCAGTTTTTCGCGATGATGCGATAGGTTACGCAAATATCTTTCTTTCCTGTAATTTTGGCGGCCAGCCAATCAGCTCAGAGCATAGAGGGGAGTGAGGGTGGTGTACGACGTCTGCACTGGGCAGTGTATGGATATCATTGGCTGCTAAAATCGCATGACCTCGTTTTATGTATGTGAATCCATTTCCTGATCAACCGCATACCGTTTCACTATCTCACTAGAGAGCCACACATCGCTACCTGTCCCAATAGCTTTTTCAAAGCTGGGAGAGACAGTTTTACATCATTTTTAATACAGAAAAGCATCCTTGTCGGAGTAGGCAGCAAGTTTAGGATATAGCCAGATTAGAGGTTTTTAGTTGCTATTTAGTTATTAATGGTTAAATAACTTTAATGATAGTGGGCGATAATCGTTATCGACTATCGGCTATCGTCATGAGAATTCCCAAAATTGACTATCGACACAATAACGATAATTGACACAATCGCTCATCATTAGTGAGGAGAATCTGGAATTACCATCCATAACTGACAGTCTGAACTAAGCTAGGGGGGAACAATTTACCTAAAATAGACGCCTTCCTGGTGGAAAACCTGCATCCATTCTTCAAAAGTGATCGCAGAATAGTGTCTTGTTGTAATATAGGCAAGCATCTAATACAAAAATCAGTGGCACACTAAAAACTAAGTGAAGCTTCAAGGTATTTAGGAATATTGGAAATGCATTACTGCTAAGGAAAATATGAAAACCTGGGACTCTTAGTTTACAGTTTTTGATCAAAGATTGTATTAAGCTCACCTCCCAATCTTTGATCAAAATCTGTAAACTAAGAGTCCCAGTTTTTCATATGTTCCTTAGCAGTAATGCATTTCCAATATTCCTATATACCTTGATGCTTCACTTAGTTTTTAGTGCCACTGATTTTTGTATTAGATGTATGCTATTGCCTTTTCAGTGTGCACCTATGCTTACGTTTTTCAAAATATATTTTAGATGTGCACAGCCTAATTAACTTTTGTAATATAGGCAAGGACTTATTGATGATGGTTTTAACTTGTAAAAATTCCTGACTATAGGTGGTAGCAAAAAAAAATGATGACGACGTGGAGGCAGAAAGCACCGTAACAAAATATCCCCTCAGATCAAACAAAAAGGAGGAAAGGAGGAATATTATTATTATTATTATTATTATTATTATTATTATTAAATTTTATTTTAGAGCCCTTGGTTCCAGAGCGTGTCTTTGGGTTGATAATAATGGTCAAAAAAATACAAAGGAGAAAAATTTAAACTAACTAACAAAGGGGACAAAAGGAGAGAGGCCCCTGCCCGTGAGGGCTTACAGTCTACAATAATGTAATCAATCTGTCCTCCTACATATTATCAGAAGCTCAAATATCGGTTCTCTCTCGAGGTTTCAATTCTGCACCTACATCGCATATTAACATTTATCAAACCATATTAGATGTGAACCGTTTTGTAAGATCTCTCATGACCCTGACATTAGTCAAACAAGTGTTTCTCCTATTAATACTCAAGCAACCTCTTGACAGTAGTGTTGAGCGATTACGTTGGCTACGAATGGGGCGATAGTCGTGTCGGCCACCATCGATAAGGTTTTTCGTAGTGAGCAGTCGATTATGACGTGACCATTAAAGTTATGGGAGAGCAAAAAAACCCTTCTTCTTACCCCCAAACAGGGTGGGAAGCTGGAATTACATCCACAACAGTCAAATGGATACCTGTACATCTTAGGAACACACTTAGGTTAAAAAACCACAGAAAAAAAAAAACAAAAACATTTACTTCCCTGTCTTGACACAGCCTGACCCCTTTAAAACCCGCATACCCCCAAATTAAAAAGTGCCGAAGGCAGTTGATTTTGAAACTCATCTTACTTGAACTGGAAATTGTTTTTACCCGTCCTGGAACGCAGCATGAGCCCCAAAAACCCGCTGACCCCCAATTTAAAAAGTGCCGGAAAAAAAAAATTTTCAACCACCATTTTAGTTTCACTGGACTTGACATACCCGTCTGTTCCACAGCAAAAGCCCCAAACCTGCTGCCCCCACATTTAAAAAGTGCCCGGAAAAAAAGGGTCTTTAACCCCATTTTGTTTTACTGGACATTACTATACCCGTCCTGGGCCCCAGCTGGCCCCAACCCGAGACCCCCGATTTAAAAGTGCCGGAAAAAGGAGTTTTAACCACCATTTTGTTTCACTGGACATTGATATACCCGTCCCGTTCCACAGCAAAAAGCCCCAAACCCGCTGACCCCCACATTTAAAAAATGCCGGAAAAAGGAGTTTTCACCCCATTTTTTTTTTTTATGGACATTTACATACCTGTCCTGGGCCACAGCTGACCCCGGGCCGGGTTACAGTGGGTGCGGGGGGAGAGCCCGGCTGGGTCCCTATCTATTAACACGAGGTTAAAAAGCCCCGATACGCAGCCCAAAGAAAATGTCGGCTGAAAGCAGAGTGCGGAAGCGGAAGTGTGAGAAAATCCAGCCTTCCCCAGTACACAGTAAATACCCGGGGTACGTTGCCCCTCCCTATGGGTGGGACCAATTTAGTTCACTTGGGAAAAACTGGTGGGGGAAAAGCTACTGTTCACCAGGTGCCCCTTTTTTTTGGCATTCTTTTTTCATTTTTCAAAGTGCTGGAGGAAATGGTCTCTGTACTTTGTTCTTGTCCATGCTCCTACTCCATGTCCCTGAATAACCTACATTGGTCAAGTTTTCCCCGTACCCTCCTTGTACAAATTTGAGGAATTTTTTTACAGTATTTTGTACATGCAATTTTTAGTTTTTTTCT
>JAODAL010062897.1:0-19518 GCA_025379985.1 Phyllomedusa bahiana
AGTTGGGGTTTTGATCTCTTGGGTCTGCTCAGGGTCTTGCAGTCTTTTCCCTTTGGCCCCTGGAAAGACCCCAAACCCCTTTTAGGGGTTTGGGTGGGACATCTGCCTCACTTGGGGTTTTCTCCTCCAAACCCCTTTAAACCCCTGGGATTTCCCCCTCTGAATGGACAGCCAACCTTTTTTTCCCTTGTTCAAAATTAAATGGGGGCTTTGCCTCAGTGTGGGCCCTTTTCCCTTTGGGGCCCCTTACCCTCCAGCAGTCTTTCTTGGCTTTTTGGGCGACCCAACCCTTTTCCCGTCTTGGTGCAGAGTTTCATGGGCCATCTGCCTCAATTGGGCTTGATCCCCTTTTGGGGCTTCCCCCAAACCCTTTATCCCCAAGGGTCCTCTTTCCCTTGGGAGTTCCCTTTTGGCACTTGACGGGCCCAAAACCTTTTTCCACTAGTGCTGCAGAGCTATATGGTATGTCTGCCTCACTTGGACTTAATTCTTTAGGACTCCTCACCCTTTGATCCCCTAGGATCCTCTTACCCTCTGGCAGTCCTTCTTTGGGACGGTTTGGCCCCAACCCCTTCTCCCAATGGGGCACAAAATTTTATGGGAAATTGCCTCACTTGGAAATTGATTCTTTTGGTTTCCCCAAACCCCTTTTATCCCTAGGATCCCCCTTACCCCCGGGGATTCCTTCTTGGCAAGGAAAAGACCCAAATCTTCTACAAAAGGGGCAGGTTATATGGGGGCATCAAAGGGCACAATTGGGTTGATCCCTTTGGGGGCCCCTCACCCTTGGCAGTTTTTTCTTGGGGACGGAACAGACCCAACCTCTTCCACTAATGGTGCAGGAATATGGGATGTCCCTTTTTACATTGGTTGCCCTTTGGGGCCCCTCACCCTTTGGCGGGCCCCTTAAACCAGGACGGGCCTATTTTTCTTCTTTTAAAAGGTGCAGATTTATGGGATGTCTGCCTCACATTGGCTTGATCCTTTGGGACCTCTCACCTTCTGGCAGTCCTTCTTGGCACTGAACAGACCAAACCTCTTCCACCCTTTGTGCAGAGTTACATGGGACATCTGCTTCACTTGTGCTTAATCCTTTTTGGGGCCCATCACCACCAGCGGTTTTTTCCCAGTGGAAAAGGGCCCAATTTTTTTGAGGGGCCCTTAAAATCAACAAAATTTCCCTTTATATTATACAAACAACCCCTTTTTCTCTATCACTGCTCTGCTTCTCCAGCTCTGCTACAATTCTGCTGACTCGCAGCCACCTTCTTGGTGCCTATGTGGGGCCTCATAGTCCTTTTCCCCAAAAACTTATCAGGTGGTATGGACAGGTTTGCCCCGGAAAAATAAAAATAAAAATCATATGGAAGGAAAACCCAAAAAAGCCAAGGGAATAGTGCCCCAAAGGGGCCCAAAATCCCAAAAAGGTTTTGGGCCCCAAAATCCTTGGGAAGGCAAAAAAGGGCTAAAATGCAGGCAAAGCCCCACCCAAACCTTTTAAGGGTTCTGTCCTCCATTCCTGTCCATCCTGAGTGATGACCCGGATCAAGGCAGAAGTAATGGAGAGAGGAGAAGGCAAGATCCATATGTGTTTAAGACAACGAGCGACACCCCAGGAAGGGTTATCCACTCTGGATCAGAGAAGACAAGCACTGCTTCCTTAGTACAAGGCCGGCCCAAGGAGAAGTATGAGACTTCAGTGGGGCTAAACTCACAAGAGGGTACATCAATGGGACAGTCTTACAATTCAAGCTGTTACAGTAAAGAACCAGCTCTTGACGTATCCATTTCACAAATTCACAGCTCATACAGTAAAGACCTATCTCCTGAGGTGTCTTTTCTACAGGTTCACAGCTTTTACAGTAAAGAACCAGCTCCTGAGCCGTCTGTTTCCCAGAGTCACAGCTCTTACAATAAAGAACCAGCTCCTGAGGGGTTTATTCCACAGATTCATTTCTCTTTCTGTAAAGAACAAGCTACTCAGGTTACTATTCTACAGATTCACACCTCTTACAATAAGGAACCAGCTCCTGAGGTGTCTATTCCTCAGATTCACAGCTCTTACAGTAAAGAACCAACTGCTGATGTATCTATTCCACAAATTGACAGCTCAAACAGTAAACAACCAGTTCCTGAGGTGACTATTCCATAGTTTCACAGCTCCTACAGTAAAGAACCAGCTGCTGAGGTATCTATTCCACAGATTAACATATTTTACAGTGAAGAACCAGCTCCTGAAGTGCCTATTCCCCAGAGTCACAGATCTTACAGTTACGAACCAGCTCCTGAGGGGTTTATTCCACAGATTCACACCTCTTACAGTAAAGAACCAGCTCTTGAGATGTATATTCCTCTTACAGGAAAGAACCATTCCACAGATTCACAGCTGTTACAGTAAGAAGCATCTCCTGAGGTGTCTGTTCCACATATTCAAAGCTCTTACAGTAAAGAACCAGCTCCTTAATTGACTATTCCACAGATTCACAGCTCTTACAGAAAAGAATCAGCTCCTAAGGTGACTATTTCATATTTTCATAGCTCTTACAGTAAAGAACCAGCTCCTGAATTGACTATTCCACATACCCAAAGCTCTTACAGTAAAGAACCAGCTCCTGAATTGACTATTCCCCCAATTCAAAGTCTTACATGAAGCAACCCTCTTGAAGGATGTTCTACAGATTCACAGCTCTTACAGTAAAGAAACCAGTCTGAGGGACTATTCCACAAATTCACAGCTGTTCAGTAAAAAACCAGCCCCCCGAGGGCCTATCCCCCAGATTCACAGTCTTTCCCGTAAAGAATCAGCTCCGGAGTTCTGTCCCACAGACTGTTCCCTAGCCCTGCTGAGGGTGCGGGGTCCTCGGGCGGCCGCTGTGGGGAGGTCTCTCTGTCCGGTCACTTTCAGCCAGAATTATCCAGTTAATGAGCGAAGTGGAATCCAATTAAAACGGTTGAGAAAGTAACCCAATTCCGAGCGGGGGAATTTTATCGGGGGGCGGGGGAGCAATAATATCATTTACCACCTATTAGTCATTTAGTGGTGGACTTCAACATCCGAATCCCTCACCCCGGGAGCTCACAATCTAATCTCCAGATCATATCCCCTCACCCCGGGGCCACAATCTAATCTCCAGTCCATCCCCGACCCCGGGGCTCAAATCTAATCTCCTATCACACACATGTATCACTCCCCCATCCATGACCCCGGGAGCTCACAAACTAATTCCCGATCATCATCCCTGACCCCGGAGCTCACATCAATCTCCAGCATCAACCCAACCCCGGACTCACAACTAATCTCCAGATCATCATCCCGACCCCAGGGGCTCAATCTAATCCCAATATCTCCCTGACCCGGAGTCACAATCTAATCTCTAGGTCAATATCCTTGACCCCAGGGGCTCACATCTAATCTCCCGTCTCACTCCCACCCCAGGAGTCACAATCTAATCTCCAGACTCATCTCTGACCCCAGGGGCTCACAAACTAACCCCGTCATCATCCCCGACCCCCGGGCTCACAATCTAACTCCAGATCATCAGCCCTGACCCCAGGGGCTCCAACTAATCCCAGATCATCAAATTTCCCACCCCCGGGAAAAAATCACAATCTAATCTCTAGATCATCACCAGACCCCGGGGGGGTCACAATCTAATCTCCCTATATAAATGTATCACTCCCATCATCCCTGACCCAGGAGTGACAATCAAAACTCCCTATCACAACAAGTATCACTCACATCATCCCTGACCCGGACTCACAATCTAATCCCTATCACACACAATGTATCACTCCCCTCATCCCTGCCCCAGGGGGTCACAATCTAAACTCCCTACATACAATGTATCACTCCATATCCCTACCCAGGGGCTGACAATCTAATTTTCCTATCACACACAATGTATCATCACATCTCCCTACCCAACTCACAATCAATCTCCTTCACACACAATGTATCACCCCATCACCCGACCCCAGGACTCACAATCTAACTCCTAATCACACACAATTATCACTCCCCTCATCCTGACCCCAGGATCACAATCTAATTCCCCATCATACAATTTCACTCCCATCTCCCTGACCCCCGGAGCTCACAATCTAATCTCCCATCACACACAATGTATCATCCCCACCCTGACCCCAGGAGCTCACAACAATCTCCATCACACACAAAGCTCATCCCCTCATCTCTGACCCAGGGGCTCACAAACCAATCCAGATCATCATCCTGACCCCGGGGCTCACAATCTAATCCCTATCACACAATGTATCACCCCATATCCCTGCCACAGAAGCCCAAACTAAATCTCCTATCACCCAATGATCACTCTCATCACCCGACCCCAGGAGTACAATAAATCTCCATCCCCCACACAAAATATCACTCCCTCTTTTCTGCCCCAAGCCAAATCAATCTCCTACAACCCCAAAGTATCACCCCATCATCCCCGACCCCAAAGGGGCTCACAATCTAACTCCGATATCACCCTGACCCCAGGGGCTACAAACAAATTCCGATCATCATTCCTGACCCCAGGAGCTCCAATCTAAAACTCCAGGTCTCATCCTACCCCAGGAGCTCACAATTTAAACTCCAATCATCATCCCCGCCACAGGGGCTCACAAACAAAATTTAAACATCAACCCCGACCCCCGGGGCTCACAATCTAATCCCAATCATATCCCTGACCCCCGGAGCCCCACAAAATTAATCTCCATCACACAATGTATCACCCCTCATCCCTGACCCCCGGAGCTCACAACTTAAACTATCACAACAATGTTCAAATCCCACATCCCTACCCCGGGGTACAATCTAATTTCTTCACACAATTATCACCCCCTCATCCCTGACCCCAGGAGCTGACAATCTAATCTCCTTTTCACACACAATGTATCACTCCCAACATCCCCGACCCCCAAAAAAAAAAGGGGCTCACAACTAATCCCAGATCATTTTTTTCCCGCCCCAGGGGCTCACAACTAATCTCCATCAACCAATGTATCACTCCCATCACCCGACCCCAGAGCTCCAATCTAATCTCCTTATCACACACAATGTATACTCCCCCACCCTGACCCAGAGCCCAATCTAACTCCCTATCATTTAAAAATTTTCACTCCCCTCTCCCTGCCCCGGGGCCACAATCTAACTCCTATCACACCATGTATCACTCACAGATCCCTGCCCCAGGGCTACCAATCCTTCAAACAATGTATCCCCCCATCACCCTGCCCCGAGCTCACAATCTAACCCTTACACACAAAAGTAAATATCATCCCGACCCCCGGAGTCACAATCAATCTCCCTATCAAATTTAAGTATCACTCAATGTCCGACCCCCGGGCTCACAATTAATCTCCTATACACACAATGATCCTCCCCTCTCCCCGACCCCAGGAGTCACAATCTAAACTCCTTATACACACAATTTATCACTCCCTCATCCCTACCCCGGAGCTCACAATTAATTTCCCACACACACAATGTACACCCATCATCCCTTACCACGAAGCCCACAATTAATCTCCAGTCATTATCCCGACCCGGAGCTCACAAAATAATCTCCTATCACACACAATGTGTCACCCCATCATCCCTACCCCAGGAGTCACAATCTAACTCAGGTCAATATCCTGACCCCAGGGGCTCACAATTTTAATTCCAATCCAAACTCCGACCCCCGGGGCTCACAAAACCCAATTCCAGAACACCTTTTTGGGCCCCAGGAGCTCACAATCAATCTCCCTTAACATCCTGACCCCAGACTCACAATCAAAAATCCAATCACGCCCTGACCCCAGGGGCTACAATCTAATCTCCCCGATCATCACCCTGACCCCAGGAGCTCACAATCTAATCTCCAGATCATCATCTCCGACCCCAGGAGCTCACAATCTAATCTCTAGATCATCATCCATGACCCCGGAGCCACAATTAATCTCCAGACACATCCCCGCCCCCAAACTCACAATCAATCTTAATCATCAAAACCCCGACCCCCGGAGCTACAATCAAAACCCATCACCCCAATGTATCACTCCCCTCATCCCTGACCCCCGGGGCCACAATCTGACTCCTTATCACACAAATTTTTCACCCCATCATCCCGACCCCTGGAGCTCACAATCTAATTTCCCCATCACACACAAAGTATCACTCCCATCATTGACCCCCGGATGAAATCTAATCTCCTATCACACACAATGTATCACTCCCATCATCCCCGACCCCAAGCTCACAATCTATCTCCTTTTCAACCTTTGTATCACTCCCTCATCCCCGCCCGGAGCTCACAAATCTCCCTATATACAAAAGTATCCTCCCATCATCCCTACCCCGGAGCTGACAATCTAAATCTCCCCACCACACAATGACACTCCCATATCCCTGACCCCCAGGACTCCCAAACTAATTCCTATCACACACAATGTATCATCCCATCATCCCTGACCCCAGAGTCACAATCAATTCCTTACACACACAAAGTATCACCCATTCCCCCGACCCCAGGGGCTCCAATCTAATTCCACATACAATTACACTCCCCTCTCCCTGACCCCTGGGGCTCACATCAATTCCTATCACAACAATTATCACCCCACCCCTGCCCCAGGACTCACAAACTAATCTCCATCACACACAAAAAACTCCCATCATCTCTGACCCCCCGGAGCTCACAATTTCCCAAACTCTAGATATAACCCTGACCCCCGGAGTCCCCAATCTAAACCCTTATCAACACAAAGTGTCACTCTCTATCCCCCACCCCAAGCTCAAAATATAATCTCCCACACCACAATGTATCACTCCCCTCACTCTGACCCCCCGAGCCACAATCTAATCTCCTACACACCCCAATGTATCACTCCCCTCACTCTACCCCCAAATCACAATCTAATCCCTTCCACAATTTTTCACCCCATCACCCGACCACAGGAGTCACAATTAATCTCCAATCATCTTCCTGACCCCCGGAGCCCCAATTAATCTCCAGGCTCATCCCTGACCCCAGGACTCACAACAATCTCCAGATATCATCCCTTCCCCCGGAGCTCCAATTAATCCTAGATCTTTTATCCCTGACCCCCGGGCTACAATCTAATTCTATCACACACTGTATCACCCCCATCATCCCTGACCCCGGGGCTCAATCTAACTATCACACACAAAAGTATCACACCCCCTACCCTGACCAGGAGCTACAATCAATCTTTTCCCATCACACAATGTACACCCCATCATCCCTGACCCCAGGAGCTCACAATTAATTCCTTTCACACACAATTTTATCACCCCATCACCCTGACCCCCGGATCCAATCTAATCCCAGATCTTTTTCCCTGACCCCCGGAGCTACAATTTAACCTCCATCACAACCCAAAGTATCATCCATCATCCCGCCCAGGAGCTCACAATTAATCTCCCTTTCACCACAAGTATCATTTTCCCTCTCCCTCCCCAGGAGTCACAAACTAATCTCCCTATCATATAAAGTACATTCCCCTATCCCTGCCCCCGGAGCCCAACTAAAATTTCCCACAACACAATGTACACCCATCATCCCTGAAACCCCCGGGCTCACAATCCCAAACTCCGACACATCCCTGACCCCAACCACAATCTAATCCCTATACACTGTATCAACCCCCACACCCTGACCTCAGGGCTCACAACAAACTCCTTTTCCCCCCAAGTACACCCCATCATCCCTGACCCCGGAGCTCAGAAACGAATCTCCTTCACACACAATGATCACCCCCCTCATCCCGACCCCAGGACCCCAAACTAATCTCCCCATCACCACAATTAATCACTCCCCCATCCCGTCCCCCGGGGCTCACCAAACTAATCTCCTATCACATAATGTATCACCCCCATCCCTGACCACAGAAGCCACAAACTAATCTCCATCACACAAAGTATCACTCCCATCATCCCTACCCCAGGGGCTCACAACTAATCTCCTATCACACACAAGTTTCCTTTTCCCTATCTCTGACCCCAGGAGCCACAATCTAATCTCCATCCCACAAGATCACCCCCCTCATCCCTGACCCCGGAATCCAAAACTAATCTCCTATCCCACCAAGTATCACCCCTATCCTACCCCAGGACTCACAATTAATCTCCAATCATCAGCCCCCGGCCCCCGGAGCTCAAATCTAATCCCAGATCATCATCCCCCACCCCAGGATCACAATCTATTCCAGATCATCATCCCTGACCCCGGAGTCACAAACTATCTCCATATCACATCCTGACCCCCCGGGGCCACAATTAATCTCCAGGTCAACATCCCCGACCCGGAGCCACAATTTTCCCAAACATCATCCTGACCCCCGGATCACAATCTAAACTCCATCACACACCCAAAGTATCCTCCCACACCTGACCCCCCGGGAGCTCACAATCTTTCTCCCCCACACACAAGGTAAACACCCCATCATCCCCGACCAAGGATCCCAAACTAAACTATCACACACAATTATCACCCACTCCCGACCCCAGGGGTCACAAAATAACTCCTATCAACCCCAATGTATCACCCCACATCCCGACCCCTGGACTCCAATCTAATCTCCCAACAACACATGTCCCCCCCCCCCCCACCCCACGCCAGGAGCTGACAATCTTATCTCCCTACACAACAAGATATCACTTTCCCCCATCCCTGACCCAGGGGCTCACAATCTAATCTCCCTATCACAACAAATTTTCCATCAACCCTACCCAGGAGCTTACAATCTAATTTTCCATATCACACACTATGTATCCTCCCATACCCACCCCCGGGGCTACAACTAATCTTCCCATCACACACAATGTATCACTTTCCCCTCATCCATGACCCCAGGGGGCTCCAATTTAATCTCCCATCATACAATATATCACTCCCCATCATCCCTGACCCCGGACTCACAATCTAATCTCCCACACACAAATTTTCACCCCATCATCCTGACCCCCGGAGCCACAAAAATCTCCCAAACCATCCCGACCCATGCTCACAATCTAATCTCCAGATCATCACCCCCCCAGGGG
Source organism: Phyllomedusa bahiana (assembly GCA_025379985.1). Lineage (NCBI taxonomy): Eukaryota > Metazoa > Chordata > Amphibia > Anura > Hylidae > Phyllomedusa > Phyllomedusa bahiana. The sequence goes on from JAODAL010062897.1 coordinate 9,050, forward strand.
CTCACAATTAATCTCCAGCATCATACTGACCCCCGGAGCTCACAATCTAATCTCCAGATATCATCCCTGACCCCGAGCTCACAATCTAATCCAGATATCATCCCCACCCAGGCTCACAATCTAATTTCCCGATCATCATCCTACCCCCCCCGGGGCTCAATCTAATCTCCAATCATCATCCCTGACCCCAGGGGGCTCACAACCTATCCAGTCCATCCCTGACCCAGAGCTCACAAACAATCTCCCGATCATCATCCCTGACCCCAGGGGGCTCACAAACTAATCTCCAATATCATCCCTGACCCCAGGGGCCACAACTCATCTCCGATCATCATCCATGACCCAGGGGCTCACAATCTAAACTCCAGATCATATCCTGACCCAGGAGTCACAACTAACTCCAGTCAACATCCCCACCCGGGGGCTAAATCTAATCTCCAGATCACATCCCCACCAGGGCTCACATTCAAATTTAGATCCATCCCTGACCCCCAGGAGTCACAATCAACTTCCTATCACACACAGAGCATCACTCCCATCATCCCCGACCCCAGGAGCTCACAACTAATCTCCCGATCTCATCCCCTGACCACGGGGAGCTCACAAACTAATCTCCAGATATCACCCCCACCCCCAAACTCACAATTAATTCCAGGGTCATCCCCTGACCCCGGAGTCACTTCTAATTCCGGGTCTCATCCCGACCCCCCGGGGGTCACAATCCCAATCCCAGATTATCATCCCTGACCCCAGGATCACAATTAATTCCCCATCACCACAATGTATCATCCCATCATCCCGACCCAGGGGCGACAATCTAAACTCCTATCCCACAATGTACACTCCCAACATTCCCCACCCCCGGAGCTGAAATCTAATCTCCTATCAACACAATGTACACTCCCTTCACCCGACCCCCGGGGCTGACAAACTAATCTCCTTCACACACAATGATCACTCCCCTCATCCCTTACCCCCGGAGCTGACAATCTAATCTCCCTATCAAACACAATGTATCACTCCCATCATCCCTGACCCAGGAGCTGACAATCTTATCTTTACATCTCTTGCTTTACATGAATGTGTTTTATTGTTTTGAGACACAAAACAGAAGATAAAATGCAATAATAAAACTCCGCGGTCAGAGTCACGTACGGGGCGGGGAGGGTGGTCAGGACCTGAACCTGCTGGGACTGCAGAACCTGCTGAGGACTCATCTCAGGGGCCTTAATTCTGAATCTTCATCAAGGGTCACCTATCCATTCAGTGGTGCCAACCCTTGGGGTATTTAGGGCCCGTTTTTCCCATGTCAGACCCTTTTTATAATCTGTAGGCCAATCTCTCCATGTTGACCCTGGATACTCGTAGGCCAGTTCTCTCCATGTCTGACCTTGATACTTGAGGCCAGTTTTTCCCCTGTCTATTCTTGGTACTCTGAGGCCAGTTCTCACCATGTCCGACCCTTGGATACCTGTAGGGGCCCGTTCCACCATTTACCCCTTTGGGTCTCTGTGGCCAGTTTCTCCATGTCGTTCTTTGGGTACTCTTGGCCCTTCTCACCATGTGACTCTTGGATACTCTGTAGGCCCGTTTTCCTCCCTTTACCCCGATACTCGTAGGGGCCCTTCTCACCATGTCCGATCTTGGATCCTCTGTAGACCAGTTCCTCCAGTCAACCCTTGGATACTCGTAGACCAATTCTCCCATGTCAGACCCCTTTTATATTTGGCCAGTTCTTCCTTGTCAACCCTTGGGTACCTGTAGGGCCCAAATTTCACCAGTCCGACCTTGGATACCTGTAGGGCCCTTTCTCCATGTTGATCTTGGATACTCTGTAGGCCAGTTCTACCCTGTCGACCCCAAAACCTGTAGGCCAGTTCTCTCCTTGCAGACCCTGGAAACTCGTAGGGCCCGTTCTCACCCGTCTGACCCCGGATATCTTGCCAGTTCTCTCCCTGTCTACACCCTGGGTCCCCTTTTAGGGAGTTTTTTACATGTCCCACTCTTGGATCCCGTAGGTCAGTTCTCCCCAGCCGGGCCCTTTGGGTCCTCGTAGGCCCTTCTTTCCTTGTTGACCCTTGGGTACCTGTGGCCATTTTTTCCCAGTCCGACTCTTTGGTCCCGGTAGGTCATTTTTCACCATTCCCCCTTGGGTCCCCTTTTTAGGGCCCGTTTTTTTCCTTTTACCCTTGGGTACTTTGTAGGGAGTTTTCTCCATGTCTGACCCCCTTTGGGAAATTTTAGGCCAGTTCCACCTGTCCGATTTTGGGGTTTTGGGGGGTTTTTTCACCATGTCCCACCCTTTGGGTCCTCGGGCCGCTCTCCATGTCTGACCCCTTTTACTTGAGGCCAGTTCCTCCAGTTGACCCTTGGATACTTGTAGGCCTTTTTCCCATGTTGATCTTTGGGTCCCCTGTAGGTCAGTTCTCACCATGTCCGCCCTTGGGTCCTCTGTAGGCCATTTTTCCATTTGACCCCTTTGGTTTCTCTGTAGGCCAGTTCTCACAGTCCCGACTCTTGGATCCTCTGTAGGCCCGTTCCACCCTGTGACTCTTGGGGTACTCTGTAGGTCAGTTTTTAGTCTGTCCAACCCCTTTGGGTACCCGTAGGCCATTCCACCATGTCTGACCCTTGGTTTTCTGGAGGTCAGTTTTAGTATGTCCAACCCCTTTGGATACTCTGTAGGCCAGTTTCACCCGTCCGACCCTTGGGTCCCCTGAGGCCAGTTCTCACCAGTCCCACTCTTGGACCTCTTAGGCCATTTCACCATGTCAGCCCTTGGGTACTCTGTAGGCCAGTTCTCACCATGTCCACCTTGGACCCCTGTGGCCAGTTTCACCATGTCTGACCCTTGGATACCTTAGGCCCGTTCTCGCCATTCTGATTTTTGGATACTCTGAGGGGAGTTCTCACCGTCTGACCCCCTTGGGTACCTTTAGGCCAGTTCTCGCCATGTCCCCCCCCTCTTGGTACTCTGAGGCCAGTTTTTAACCATTCCGACCCTTTATACTTGAGGCCATTCTCACCTGTCCGCCCTTGTATACCTGTAGGCCCTTCTCACCACCGACCCCCTTGGGTCCTCTGTAGGCCCGTCCCCCCCATGTCTGCCCTTTGGGTATCTGCAGGCCGGGTTTGCAATGCTCCCAATCCTTGGATTCTCTGTAGGCCAGTTCTTGCCATGTCTGACCCTGGGATACTCTGTAGGCCAGTTATCTACTTGTCCAACAGTTGGATACATTTTAGGTCAGTTCTCATCTTTTCAGACCCCGGATACTCTTAGGTCATTTTTTCATCAAGTCCAAACCCTTGGGTACTTTGTAGGTCATTTCACATTACACCCTTGGATACTCTGTAGGCCATTTTCACTATTCCCCCTTTTTATCCTCTGTAACCTTCTCACCATGTCAACCCTTGGAATCTGTGGCCTTTTTTCCCCTATGTCCAACCCTTTGATCCTCTGTAGGCCATTTCCACATGTCCAACCCCTTTAATTTTCCTTTAGACCGTTCTCACTCTATTCGACCATTGGATAGTCTGTAGGCCAGTTCTTGTCAAGTCCTAACCTTGGATACTTTGTAGGCCAGTTCTTATTATGTCCGACCCTTGGATACTCTGTAGGTCAGTTCTCACCATGTCCAACTATTGGATTCTCTGTATGCCCGTTCTCGCCATGTTTGACCCTTAGATACTCTATAGACCAGTTCTCACCATATAAAACCCTTTGATCCTCTGTAGGCCAGTTCTCATCAATGTCTACCCTGGTCCTGTAGGGGAGTTTACCCTGTCCCAAAAATTTTGGGTTTTTCTGTATGCCCCTTCTGCCATGTTTTTACCCTTAATCTCTATGACCCGTTTACACCAGCCCCAAACCTTGGGTACCTGTAGACCAGTTTTTCACCACGTCCCAAAAACCTTTGACCTCGAGGCCATTTTTTCACCATGTCCCCAAACCCTTTTTATCCTCTGTAGGCCCGTTTTCACCATGCCAGCCCCTTTTATCTTGTAGGCCATTTTCTCACCAAAGTTCAACCCTTAGGGTATCGTAGCCATTATGACATTCCGACCCTTGGATACTCTGAGGCCAGTTTTTTCACCAGACCCCCTTTGGATACTTAGTAAAACCCTTTGCGCCATGTCCGACCCTTTGGATCTTGGTAACCCTTCATCCGTCCGCACTTGGATACTCTGCAGGCCAGTTCGCGCCATGTCCGACCCTTGGATACTCTGTAGACCAGTTCTCACCACTTTCGACCCTTAGATATTGGTGGACCAGTTTGCGCCATGTCCGACCCGTGGATACTTGGTAGACCAGTAAGTGCCATGTCCAACCATTTGGATACTCTGCAGGTCAGTTTGCGCCATGTCTGACCCTTGGATACGCTATAGGCAAATTCTCACCATGTTCAACCCTTGGATACTCTGTAGGCCAGTTCTCACCATTCCCACCCTTTGTACTCTGTACCCATTTTGCCCATGTCCAACCCCTTGGATCTCGTAGGCCTGAAACACTTAGACAGATTGGGGGGAAGTCCTGGGGCCAATTTTCGCTCCCATTATAGATAGTGTTTTCTTTTTCCCCAAAAAAACATCTGATTTTTTTCTGTTCTTCTCTGAATCAATGTCTTCCTTTTGGGGTTTCACCCGTTTGTTTCAACTGGCACTTTTATCAGCTAACAACCTTCTATCGGTCAGTCCATTGCTCTTAAACTTGCATTGATGTAGGTTTAGTTTGTGCTACGATTCAGGGTGGCACGCGCCCGAAACGCGTCATCTATGACTGACTATTGCTACTGGATTTTGCTGGATCTTAAATGGTGCTGGATTTGACCTTATTTGTTTCACTGGTATATACACAAAGGGCCCTTACAGGGATAACCAGCTTTAACATGCCCCGTGCAAATTGTCAGTCACTACTTGGACCTCGGCACCGTCCACAGTCAGGGCGACGTTACATAGGTGTGATCCTATATTCATGATCCCCTGGTGCAGTCACCTGTAGACCCCATTTCTTCTTCACTCTCACACTCTCAGTCTGAGTCTCTAATGACCTCCGACCATGTCCTACAGCTAAAGTTCTTGGGGCTTCTAAGATGCTTGTGAGGCTATTGGCCAATCTTGGAGCTACCCATTTGAGGACTCACACCTCCTGGACACATTTCAGATTCCATCCTTCACCCATCCTCACATGACAGCTCCCAGAGAGCTGCACCCCTCTGTGGTGGCCTAGTTGTTTCCTCTTCTCATAGGGGACTTCAGCCTCTCAGCCACATGCTGACCTACTTCCTGCTTTTCATGTGGTCTCAGCCACACGCTGACCCACTTCCTGCATTTCATGTGGCAAACTAAAACGACTTTTTTCTTTCCCTTGTGTGGGTTTACCACACACTGATCACTTCCGCCCCCCGTGGTCCCCCATTAAAATTTTCCCATTTTCTTTGGTCTCAGCCACACATGAAACTTCTAAAGTGGTCCCACACATTGACCCTTTCCCCCCTTCCCCGTGCCTCAGGGCCCCTCCTGACCATTCCTGCCCCTTGAGGGCTCACCCCCTCACTACCCTTCTCCTCTCATGAGGTGTCAGTCACTAAATGACCCTTTTTTTCTTTCCTTTGTGTGGTCTCGCCACCACTGACCCTTTCCTCCTCTCACGTGGTCCAGTCACCCCCTGACCATTTCCCGCCCCATGTGGTCTCCGCCAACACTGATAACCTGCTTTTCAGTGGGGCTCACCCCACCGACCACTTCCTGCATTCTTTGGACTCAGCTACAAACTGACTTATTTTCTTCCTCTTTTGTGGGGTTTAGCCCACACTGATACTTTTCCCGCCTCCATGGCTCACCAAAAAAATTCCTATTTTTATTGGGTTCCCACACACTAAACTTTTAATTGGGGCCCCCCCTTGGAATTTTTTCCCACCTCTCTGTGCTCAGCCCCTCACTGACCACTTCTTGCCTCTCATGAGGTCTCAGCCACTCACTGACCACTTCCTGCCTCTCATGAGGTCTCAGCCACTCACTGACCACTTCCTGCCTCTCATGAGGTCTCAGCCACTCACTGACCACTTCCTGCCTCTCATGAGGTCTCAGCCACTAACTGACTTATTTTCTTCCTCTTGTGTGGTCTCAGCCACTCACTGACCATTTCCTGCCTCTCACGTGGTCTCAGTCACCCACTGACCACTTCCTGCCTCTCATGTGGTCTCCGCCACACACTGACTACTTCCTGCTTTTCATGTGGTCTCAGCCACACGCTGACCCACTTCCTGCTGCTAATGTGATCTCAAACACTCACTGACCACTTCCTGCATGTCATGTGGTCTCAGCTACAAACTGACTTATTTTCTCCCTCTTGTGTGGTCTCAGCCACACACTGATCACTTCCTGCCTCTCACGTGGTCCCAGCCATTAAATTACCTATTTTCTATTGTGGTCTCAGCCACACACTGATAACTTCTAATGTGGTCCCACACATTGACCACTTCCCGCCTGTCATGTGATTCCAGCCACAAACTTAACTATTTCCTCCCTCTCATGTGGTCTCAGCCACACATTGGCCACTTCTGACCTCTCACGTGGTCTCAGTCACCCACTGACCATTTCCTGTCTCTCATGTGGTCTCAGCAACACATTGGCCAATTCTGGCCTCTCTCGTGGTCTCAGTCACCCAATGACCATTTCCTGCCTCTCATGTGGTCTCAGCCACACATTGGCCACTTCTGGCCTCTCACGTGGTCTCAGTCACCCACTGACCATTTCCTGCCTCTCATGTGGTCTCATCACACACTCTACATTGTAGCCACTCTGACACTCTCACATTGGTCTCAGTCACCCACTGACCATTTCCTGTCTCTCATGTGGTCTCAGCCACACATTGGCCACTTCTGGCCTCTCACATGGTCTCAGTCACCCACTGACCATTTCCTGTCTCTCATGTGGTCTCAGCCACACATTGGCCACTTCTGGCCTCTCACGTGGTCTCAGTCACCCACTGACCCACTTCCTGCCTCTCATGTGGTCTCCGCCACTCACTGACTACTTCCTACTTTTTATGTGGTCTTAGCCAACTGCCATTTTGACCCACTTCCAGTCCCCTAATTTTCGTTTATCTCACACACATCCACCACTTAGGTCTCAGTCACCCACTGACCATTTCCTGTCTCTCATGTGGTCTCAGCCACACATTGGCCACTTCTGGCCTCTCACATGGTCTCAGTCACCCACTGACCATTTCCTGTCTCTCATGTGGTCTCAGCCCACATTGGCCACTTCTGGCCTCTCACGTGGTCTCAGTCACCCACTGACCATTTCCTTCCTCTCGTGGTCTCAGCCACTCACTGACCCACTTCCTGCCTCTCATGTGGTCTCCGCCACTCACTGACTACTTCCTACTTTTTATGTGGTCTTAGCCACTCACTGACCACTTCCTGCCGCTAATGTTATCTCAACCCCACATTGACCACTTCCCGCCTGTCATGTGATTTCAGCCACAAATTTTACTATTTCCTCCCTCTCATGTGTTCTCAGCCACACATTGGCCACCTCTGGCTGTTCACGTGGTCTCAGTCACCCACTGACCATTTTCTGCCTCTCATGTGGTCTCAGCCACACATTGGCCACCTCTGGCCTCTCACGTGGTCTCAGTCACCCACTGACCATTTCCTGCCTCTCACGTCGTCTCAGCCACACACTGACCCACTTCCTGCTTTTCAGCTCTTTCTATAGTCGATGATACTATAGTGGCATCAATTGTATCTGACCCCTCCCTGATCACTCCTTTATGTAACTGGGAAATGGGGGGTCAGCACCCATGATCTGGCCCCTCACCCCTTCACAGTAATGTTACTTCACAGGGTTGAACCTCCAGTGATTGGAGGATGAGAATCTTAAGCGTGGACCATGATGTGGGGGCTCTGGTGGATGAAAAATTAGGTTCTTGAATATTAAAGTCTCTGGTCTGTAATAAAACAATGTGCACAGACTCCAATACATGCAGACGGAGGATCTAATGCTCTGATATCTTCTATTCCAGATCCTGGTCATCATCACTGGGGCTACACAGGTAGGACCCTGAAATCTGTCTCCTTATAATGTGCTGGAAAGATAGGACTGAGCTTTGTAGGGGGGAGCTGGATGTAATATGTACTGAGCAGGATATTATAGGAGGGGGCTTGGTATTATTTATAATACATTATGTGGTATAGTATAAGGCAGTATATGTAATACAGGTTATTATAGGAGGGAGTGCATAGTATAAGACAGTAGATGGAATACAGGTTATTATAGGAAAGGGCGGATATTATAAGACAGTATATGGAATACACATTATTATAGGAGGGGGTGGATATTATAAGACAGTAGATGGAATGCAGGTTATTATAGGAAGGGGTGGATATTATAAGGCAGTATATGTAATATAGGTTCTAATAGGAGAGGGTGGATATTATAAGACAGTAGATGGAATACAGGTTATTATAGGAAGGGGTGGATATTATAAGGCAGTATATGTAATATAGGTTCTAATAGGAGGGGGGTGGATATTATAATACAACATATGGAATACAGGTTATTATAGGAAGGGGCGGATATTATAAGGCAGTATATGTAATACCTGCTTTTATAGGCGGGGGGGGGATATTATAAAGCAGTATATGTAATACAGGTTATTATAGGAGGGGGTGGATATTATAAAGCAGTATATGTAATACAGGTTATTATAGGAGGTGGTGGATATTATAAGGCAGTAGATGGAATACAGGTTATTATAGAAGGGGGTGGATATTATAAAGCAGTTTATGTAATACAGGTTATTATAGGAGGGGATGGATATTATAAAGCAGTTTATGTAATACAGGTTATTATAGGAGGGGGTGGATATTATAAAGCAGTATATGTAATACAGGTTATTATAGGAGGGGGTGGATATTATAAAGCAGTATATGTAATACAGGTTATTATAGGAGGTGGTGGATATTATAAGACAGTAGATGGAAAACAGGTTATTATAGAAACAGGTGGATATTATAATGCAGTATATGTTATACAGGTTAATATAGGAGAGGGTGGATATTATAAGACAGGATATGTTATACAGGTTATTACAGGAAGTGGTGGGTATTATAAAGTATATATAAGTTATTACAGCGCGAGAGGATATAATGCTCTATCTGATAAGCATCACTATTGTGGGCACTTTTTCCCAGAGCGTCAGTATTGATTAATGATTTACCTGACACTGAAGGTTATTGCCAGAGGTTCAGTTAATCAGTGACCGGTAACAATAGTCAGCGATACCTACGAGCAGAAGACTGCGCCCACAACAGAGCGCCGCACCCCAAACACAAGGGCGGGAAACTCATAATAACTGACTGTAATAAGCAGAGAATGTGCCGGTCATAGGAAAGCAACTGGGATCAATGGTCAAGTGGGAGGGGAATACTATTATTATAATGTTCCAATTATTACTGCAAATATCATCATATCAACATCTGAGGATCACATCACAGTGTAGAGTCCTAACCAGACACTGGTGACTTATCAGCTTCATCCTATCAGTATCTGACCTATAGACACCCATCACTTATCAGCTTCATCCTATCAGTATCTGACCTATAGACACCCATCACTTATCAGCTTCATCCTATCAGTATCTGACCTATAGACCCCATCACTTATCAGCTTCATCCTATCAGTATCTGACCTATAGACACCCATCACTTATCAGCTTCATCCTATCAGTATCTGACCTATAGACACCCATCACTTATCAGCTTCATCCTATCAGTATCTGACCTATAGACACCCATCACTTATCAGCTTCATCCTATCAGTATCTGACCTATAGACACCCATCACTTATCAGCTTCATCCTATCAGTATCTGACCTATAGACCCCATCACTTATCAGCTTCATCCTATCAGTATCTGACCTATAGACCCCATCACTTATCAGCTTCATCCTATCAGTATCTGATCTATAGACACCCATCACTTATCAGCTTCATCCTATCAGTATCTGACCTATAGACACCCATCACTTATCAGCTTCATCCTATCAGTATCTGACCTATAGACCCCATCACTTATCAGCTTCATCCTATCAGTATCTGACCTATAGACACCCATCACTTATCAGCTTCATCCTATCAGTATCTGACCTATAAAACACCCATCCCCTTATCAGCTTCATCCTACAATATCTGACATAGAAACCCATCACTTACAGCTTCATCCATCATACTGACCAAAAGACCCCACACTTTTCAGCTTTAAACCATCAGTATCTGATATGAAACCCATCCTTACACTTTATCCTACAATCTGACCTAAGACCCCCACTTTTTCGCTTCATCCTTATATCGACCTTTAGACACCCACACTTATCAGCTTCACCTATCAATCTGACCTATAGACAAACCTCATTTTCCCATCCCCTGTTCGACAAGACACCATCCAACAGTTTACCCATCAGG
>JAODAL010062898.1:0-19518 GCA_025379985.1 Phyllomedusa bahiana
CAATATTTTATGAAAATAGAGCCCTCTCCATTTTAGGCTTAAGCCTTCATTGCATTGCTTCCTAAACCAGATAAACAAATATAATAATCCAGATTAATTTAGCCCAATATCTTTTAAATAATGTGGATGCCAAACTGTTTGCCAAAATTTTAGCCAGCTACTTTGCTAATACCCTTTATAATACTATCAGTAATGATACATACCAAAAAATATTAATAAAATGGATTAATCCTATAACAAGGGTTAAAAGTAATGAGAAAATGTTTAGCTTCCTTCACACTGAAGCAAGGTACTAGGCTGAAGCGCTTCCTTTTCTCCTTAGTTTTTTACATTTTTTTATTTAAATTGTACCTCTGGCCATCCGGAACTGCAACAATAGATATATCAAGGGCTTTAGTTAAAGGTGTTGTCCAGCAGAGGATACTTAATCATTGTAAGTGCATGGAATATGAGCTTCTCCTATGTGCCAGAGCAAAAACACAAAAGAAAGATGTGCAGCCCCCGGGTAGCAATGGCAGGGGACAGGTAGGCAAGTGTAAGTGCTAATAACAGAAACATTTCCTAGAAAGCATTATTTTGCTAGGAAAAAAAAATATGTAGACCTACTACATGACTACTTCTTTGGTTTGAAAATCAACTGGTAAAAATCATTCCTCACGCCCTTAAAAGGGTTGCCTCACTATGCTGTTTTATAGAGCCACAGCCAGCTTCAGGCTTACATTTAATGGTTAGGATTTGGGTGATTCTACAGCAGTGATTGACAGATCATTTTTGTTGTTCCTAGCTGATTCTGTTACAGTGACAAGCTGGAGATAATATCTGCCCCTAACTCTGAAGAGAAGCCAAATCACAACAGCACTGTATTTGGTAATAGTCTTTATGTATGAACTAGCAGACTAGTTTCTATATCTGCAATTCTTTACTTTTAATCTTTTTAATCTACACTTTTAAATCTATTAAAACTTTAAATAAATTGACACTTATTATAGCTGAAAGAGTTGCTTTGATTAAAATGGCTTGCCTCCTACAACTGTTGAACCCCCTGTATTTTTCCCCTTTACTTAATTATATTTCAAGGGCATTGATTGTACATTTTTTTTGGGAAAACTTTAAAGATAAGACGCTGACTAAAATTTAAAGGGGTTTTCCCACAATGTATGTTGCGTGGGATCCCCCAAAAGGGTTTTTTAATCATTTTTCAAAATATATGGGGTTTACAAAAATTGCAGTCTGAGAAGTACAGCCTTCCTTACATCCCTTGGGTTATTCAAAGTTCTATTAGAACGACTGACAAGAGTGCTGTTGTGGGGCTTGCGCAGATCACACTCTTTTCTGATGAACGGGGCAGTAGTTTTTTAAGGGACCGGGTAGCAAAATTTTTTTTTTTGTATACAGAAAAAACTAGTGTAGTGTGATTAGATTCCTGCTTTATCTGATGACAGAGAACATAAGAAGCTTTCAAGCTGCTGTGAAAAAGTGTTGTCTTTTGAAACAGAAGCCCAAGTTATATTTGTTATTGAGTGAACATACACGACCCTTATGAGCTTTGTGCTCTGCTGGTGCGTCTCTCTCTCTTAAGCTCCAGATTTTTTTTCATTAGTTTATTAGCAGAAAAGGGCTCCCCCTACAGTGGTCTGACGTGGCTGGCTTGCTGTTTTGAAACCCCTCTTGTACTGTTTATTATTCACTAAGTTTTGAGACCTCCTTGGATTCCTCACTCCCACGGGCCCCCCCCTTCTCCGGGCGCTTCATGACTCGCGTGATTTTTTGACATCTCCCTGTGCTAAGGACAGAGGTAAGAATCTTTCGTCTCGGCAAATTCCCTTTAAATGGGCAGGTTGTTTTAACAACTCTTGCATATATCACCCATGCAAGCTAAGATAAAGAATGTTGTAATAAATCTTAGAAAAACATTATTAGCTACTTCTTCTTCTCCCCACCTTCTGACCATAGCTACGGGTTTTCCGCTCAGTAATGTATTTCTTTAAAATGTTTTACCATACAAGAAAAAACCCCCGTAATATTGGCTGCTTGGGGGTTTAAAGCCCGCTGCCCAGAATGAACCCCGGAATGGGGCTTCCTACAACCCAACTCAGCATACCGACAAACCTTTCCCTATATGCAAACATGGAAGAGACCTGTCAGATAAGCAGTGCGGGGCAGGAAGAAGCCATACATCTGGTGGCGTAGTTAGACCAGGGCTGTCGCTAAGTTGATATTCTAAAGACCACACACCTCTTTTTATAGACCCCTCCTCATACTCATAAATCATAGTTGTCATAAAAAAAAGATGTTTTTATATTATTATTAAAGAGAAAAAAACGTTTTTAAATTTGCTTTTTAGGGACGTTGGGGTTTTTTTAAAAAGTGCAGGACAAGTTTAGGACTAAAAAGTAGCTCAGGCACAAACCCCCATAAGCCCACATGCAAGTTCCACCTTCAGGTTTTGCCATGGTCACACACCTTGGCATTTTCTAAAATAAGAAACCCCTTTTAAAAACAAAAGAAAGTAAAAAGGAGCAGAAAAAAATAATCACAGGTCAGGGAAGGGTGCACTCACTTTTAGAGTCGGACAAATGTACCTGCCATCAACAAGCCGGAATAACTTACAATACCACCATATAAAGACCACAGAGTGGTAAACACCTTACAGTTGCCTCATGTGACAAAAAACAGCGGATAAAAACAGAACAACATAATACTGCACTAGGGTTTTACAGAAGAGGTCTCTATGCCTTCCCCCTTTGCCTTAATAGCACACGATCCCCAAAATGGTATATGGCTCCCATTTATGCACCCCACTTAAGTCTTGTCTTGTGTCCCCATTTAGTAGGGAAACACATTCACAAAATAGTTAGGGAGATAGGTGGAACCCTGTTTATGTAGGTACACCCCAATTAGGCAGGTAGCTATGTAGGTCCTACATTAGGAAAGTCATTAGGTATACAAGCCACCCATTAAGCAAGAAGGTATATAGGCCCCCAGTAGGTATATAGGTTACTGTAGGTACTGCATTTTCCCCAAAATAAGGCAGGGTCTGATATTATATTTTGCTCCGAAAGATGGGTTAGGGCTAGAGATAGGCGAATTTCTCAAAAATTCGATTTGCCAAGTCCACCAAATTTTCCGGCACAATTCTTTTCGACCCGAATTTATTTGCGGCGAATCGCGTTAAAAAACCCAGCTAATTCCTGGCTGCAGAGAGCCTGTAGGGTGTTGTAAAACATTGCGCCATGCTCAAATATGCATAGGGAGCATGGTTTGGTCTTCATACTATATGTATTTAGTATGACGCCTGACAGGCCGTAATAGATCCTCACACTTCACTTCTCTGGGCAGTTACAGGGGAAAAACTGACCAAATAACTGAAGTGAGAACGCAACTTGACAAGGTAATGTCAGCGCCAGCTGGAAAGAACCGAGCTGAGGGCCAAGATCCTACTATAATAATAATAATAATCTTTATTTATATAGCGCCAACATATTCTGCAGCACTTTACAATATAGAGGGTATAAACACAGATAAACCAAACATTACATTATAAAAAAGATACTTACAAATCAGACATGAGGTGTGAGTGTCCTGCTCGCAAGAGCTTACAATCTTTTAGGGTGTATGGGTGAAACAACGGGTGAGAAGTGCTTGGTTTACAATAGTCCAACCATGTTACATGAATATGGGGTAGTATACATAAAAAAGTGGATGAAAGTGCCATCCCAACCACATATCTATATACAGATAAGTGCATGTGGGTGGCAAAGTGCAGGAAGTGATGAATGTGTGACAGAATTTGGAGGGTTAACAATTAGGGGTCTTGATAGGCTTGTCTAAAAAGATGAGTTTTCAGAGCGCACTTAAAACTGTGAGGGTTGTGAGTGTGCCTAATCACATGGAGTAACAAAGAATGCAATAGTAGGTTCCTGGAGCAGGCACAGGTTGCAGCATAGTAAGGGGACGTCACAGCAGGAGTCATCCCGCGAGGCCGCAGCTTCCGGTGTCATCTAGCGGATGTGTTGACCACCAAGCCAACGGTTCTCGAATGGTTGACATGGTCATCCACTTTCTCCCAGATGACATCTGACAACCCCGGCAAAGAGTCGATGCATCTGTAAGACACAACCTTAAGTTGGCATTGCCTGGTAGCAGGTCAGGGGCCTTCACCTGTCCTCAACCCATCTCTGTCACGTTCGGTTTAAGAGAACTACTATGTGCTGTGGGCTCTGCGCCACTATACAGTAAGGAGGAACTATTTGAGGACAGTGGGCTGCAAAAAGGTGAGGAAGACATCCGATGTAGTGATGAGGAGAGTGCCATGGGGGTTATGTTGTGAGCGGTCAGGCTCTGTACAGCGACACTGTTGAGGAGGACATCAGTGACAGGCAAACACTAATTGATATAGCTGATCACACTTGGGAGCCGGGTGAAAAAAACAGGCTGGGACAAGGTAATCTGCTGCCCTAGTTAAACAAGGCATAAAGTGCCTCCCAAATGGAAAATTCAGCCTCCTTGAGCCCCCTTTTCTGCCTGGGATGAAGTAGAGCCCTAGGCGGTCGACTACCTTCAACTACCCTGGAAGCAAGGGCTTCATCATCATCATCGAGAGAAGAGAGCAGCAGCTTGTGCGTCAGGCAGTGGCGTAGCCGGCAAGTCAGTAGTATGGCCGGAAGTCAGCAGGGTGGCAGCAGTGCAGCAGCAGTGTGAGGTCGGGAGCCAAATGGCCATGATGTAGACCACCCATTTTGCAGGTCCAGAAAGTAGCAGCGCAAGGGCTCACCAAGGCAGCGGAGGTAACAGTCAGTCAGTGTGGAGCATTGGTGGTAAAATCACCTACTTGGCGGGGTGGCAGTTTTTTGACAAGACACCAGAGGAGGCAAACATGGCTTTAGGTAGAATCTGTGGGCAGAAAGTAAAGCGTGACCAGGGACCTAACGTTGACACCCCAGCCCTGCATCAACATGCAGCGTCACCATACAGTGGCCTGTGAGAAATGTGTCTCAGATGTGATACTCCATCCTGTCGCAGCAACAGCAGCAGCACCCATTGGCATGCCTCCCACTTCAGGCAGTCAAGGCTTCACCACCTCTGCCGAAGACAACTGCCTGTCTTTCACATCATCTACCGGTCCAGATGCTCCTGCTCCTCGCCACTCATGGTGCCAGCAGTCGTTCACCGAGACGATTGCCAAGACCGTAGTATGCGTCTAGCCATCCCTAAGTGCAGAAGCTGACCGTGCTCCTGTCCAAGTTGGTGGTACTGCTTTGCCTTCCTTTTCAAATGGTGGACTATGCACTGTTCAGAGAGCTTGATAGGAAACTTTGCATGCACTTTAGCCATTTCTACACCGCCAAGCACACCCTCCTTGAACTAAACAGAGAAACTATGAACAGAGAAAAACCGAGAGAAATCGATGATCAGGGCAAACAGGGAGAAATCGATGAACAGGTCAAAACAGGGAGAAATCGATGAACAGAAAAAGGCCATTAATGATTTCCAACGAGACAGGGATCCACTGGAAGCTCATGCGGGACACCTGCCGTTTTCACAGACCCATTGAGGAGGTCACGTTATTTGTCAGTCGCCAGGACTACGGGATGAATAACATCATTCCACTGGTTTTCTAATTCTGTTTAAACCCTCTACCACTCTATGACATTGCCACTATGGTTTCCCTTCTTTTAACTGCAAAGGAAGAAAAGGAAAAACACCGATTGTTGTTTTTGGAGGAAGCTGTTTGTCACTTTGGCATCGGATTGTCAATGGAGTAGGTCCAAATGGGGGATACAAAACACAGACAATCAATTTTCCTTACTTATTTGGATTAACTCTTTTGGTTACATGTAGATTATGGATCAACTGGCCAAACATAAAGGGGATCAAGGATGGAAAAGAGACATCAATGCAAAATTTAACTGATGGGAACTCTTCACCTTTTTTGGTTCTACATGTACAGCATTAAGACAAAACACAATAATTGAAAAAAAATGCTGTTTGCCACAGAGAGCAATATCCCAAGATGTATGTAGGGCTGAAATACACAAACACTGGATTTGACACATAATTCTCCACAAAAAGTGAATAAATTAACTCTTGGCCACAGAATAAAATACCCCCACCAGTCTGAAGTTGATGGATTTCAGGCGTGTATGTTACAGAAATACACACACCCTGTATTTGACTCAAATTCCCCGACAAAACAAGAGGAGAAATTAATCCTTGGTATAAAATACCCTACAGAATGAATGAGATGACTGACATTCAGGCATATACGGGTCAAAAATACACACACCCTGTATTTTATTCCAAATTACCCCACAATCAAGAGGTTAAATTACGCCTTGGGTATGAAATACCTATAGAACAACAAGATGTAATTTAGACATATATGGTACCAAAAAAAAAGACACCCTGTATTTTAGTCCAAATTAACCCACAATCAAGAGGTTAATTAAACATTTGGGGATGAAATACCCCACAGAACAACCAGATGTAATGTTTGGGCGTATATGGACCAAAAAACAAAGATACCTGTATTTTAGTCCAAATTAAACCCACAATCAAAAGGTTAAATTAAGCTTGGGGATGAAATTTCCCTACAGAATAACCAGATGGAATTTAGGCGTATATGGGGCTGAAGTACAACCACCCTGGACTATACCCCACAAACTAAAACAAAATAATAACGCTGGTTGAGTAACAAGTGTGTATATGACACACACTTGTAAAGGTCTTTCACTCCAGTAGCTGAAAAAACGAGTTTCTTTGCCTAAAGAGTGCAAAAATAGTCAAAAAGCAGAGCCCGTGCTTATTGACAGGAGTACAGTGAGAAGTGCGAGAATGTAAAATGGCGTCCGTATTTAAAAAGGCTGTGAAAATCAAGAAGCCGCTGGCTGCGGATTGGCTTCATGTCTGCACATGTCATTGAGGGTGTTCCTTTCTTCCCCCCAGAGTTCTCTGCCCCATGTCACGCCATGTGCTCACGGCCATTTTATAAAAACCATAAACTTCGGCTTCATGCAGAACCTAAGTTTTCCTGAAATTCTAAATGAATTCCACTTCATTAGAATCGATTTGCCCATCTCTAGTTAGGGCTTATTTTTAGGGGGAAGACTTATTTATTTTTTTCTCTGTTTACCAATACTTATGGTACTTATCCCCAGAAAAGGTGGATGGTCATCACCAAGAAACAGCACCCCCAAATAGACACACTCACTTTAATTGGCCCAAAAGCAATTAGAGTTGGCATTGCAAGGTGGATTTGGATTTTACACAAAAAATTTGCCTCACCCCGCCCGAAAGGGTGTCACTGTCAGGTTCCTTCCTAGCTGCATTCCACTGCAGCCAAATTTAGCAGTTGGCTTCCCCTGGTGACTGGAAGCAGCCACAATGCTCAGGCTAGGTAACTATGGCTTATTTTTGGAGTAGAGCTTATATTTTAAGTATACTCCAAAAATCCTAAAAATTCATGCTAAGGCTTGTTTTTGGGAAAGATCTTATTTTTAGGTTAACAGGGTATATAGACCCTATGGGCGACATGTATGAATCCCGCCGGGTCGGGGCGCACCTTTCCGCCAGTTTTCCGGCGGAATCTGCGCCTGATTTATGTGGGGGCCGGGCGCGCTCTAATACAATGAAAGGGCGCCGCGCCTGCCAGTGTTTTAGGGCAGTGCGGGTCCGGCGCAGTGGGGGCTGGGGCCCATGATTGGGCCCTCCGAGTTAGTGCACTCATACAGCAGGGAAAAGTGCCGCGCGGCCAGTATGTTTAGGCCCCAGTGCGGGGACCAGGCCAGTGGGCGCTGCGCCTAAGATTCGCCGCTGGAGTAGCGCACTCATACATGGGGGGAAAGTTCCCTGCACCTCGCCAGTGTGTGTTGGGCACAGTGTGGGGACAGGGCGCAGTGCGGGACTTAGCGCAGTGCGGGGGCTGCCCGAAAAACAGTTCCATCGAACAGCTGAACAGCGAGAAAAATAAATCACATGTCGGTGCGGAGTATAATCAAAAATCCCCTTTTATAAAGGCGTTAACATTCTCAGGAAAAGAGCTAAACCTAAAAAAATTAAAAACATAAAACAAATCACTTTCCAATACCCTAATTCAAGAATTCTAAATTGGAAATTGCTGGGAAATACAGTAATTCAATTCAGAAGACTTTGTTGGTCGGCATAAACCGGCCAATCAAAAATGGGAAAGCGCCAGTGAACCATTAAAACCCTAGGGGGAAAGTTTAGCCCCAATCGAATCCACGCGGTCGGGTTAAAATACAGAAAAATCCCGAAAAGAGCTGATTGGTTAAGCTACCGGGGATTTGGCTAGCTCAGCCAACCCAGAATAGAGTACAAGACCCATTCTAGCCTTGGAGAAGTTTGACCACAAAATCCACGGGGGACATTTCCCAAAATTCTGTAAAAATGCTGAAAGAGCTGATGGCTGAGCTAGGGGGGGCTCGCTTAGCCAGCCAATCAGAATAGGAGCGACAGGGGACCCATTAAAACCATGGAGAAATTGACCAATCGAAAGGAGGACAAAAACCCATTCTAAGTCTATGGAATTTGGGCCCAATCAGAATCCACGGCGGGTTTAATTTCAAAATACGTAAAAAGACGAAAAGAGCGATTGCTGAGCTGAGCGGGGGCTTGGCTATCCCAGCCAATCAGAGCGCGGCAAACTTCTCCCATTATGGGTCTTGGAGAGATGGGGTCAATGAAATCTCGGTGCTCAGCGCCGTACGGAAAAAAATTTAATAAAAAATGATTTTTATTAATGTAAAATTTATAAATAAAGAGGAACCCTTCTTTACAAATAAGCAGTTAAAAACCGAAAACGTTTGTCGCCGAGCCGCTTACATAGAGAATTGCAATAGAGAAAATCGCGGGAAATACGTAATTCAAATTGTTTAAGTTTATTCTCATTGGTCGGCAAAAACCCAAAAGCCAATACGAATTGAGCAACAATGGTCCCATTCTATCTATGGAGGAGAATTAAAAACAAAAACACCCCCCTTCTACCATGGAGAAAATGACCACCATACACGCCGGCCCCCCCGTTCAAAATACCAGTAAAAAGGCAGAAAGGGCTGAATTGGTTTGAGCGGGGGGCTGTCCAGCTTACCCAAATCAGAGCCGAGCACTTCCTCATAGAGTTCTATGGGGAAAAAAAAATTCTAAACGTGCTCTGTCATTGGCTAAGTTAAAGAGGCGCTGTTATTTGGACCAATGGAGAGGGGCGAGCCGACGCTCCAGGTTTTCTAATGCAATCTGAAATAAAACGTACATGGCCGAAATCAAATTAAACACTACAAAAGTTGCCCCGATGTGTATATAAAACGAAAATAATATGGGGGTAACGAAAAAAAAATATTAAATAAATAAAATCATGTTTATTTCTTTATTTTCGTTAGCCAAGGATCAATAGTATGGGTGCAACGAAAATAAAGAAATAAACATGAATTTTTTTGATTTAATATTTTTTTCGTTACCCCATATTATCATTCGTTTTATTTTACACATCGGGACCACTTCTGTAGTGTTATAATTGAAATTCGGCCATGGACAGTTTTATTTCAGATTGCATTAGAAAACCCAATTTGGAGCGTCGCTCGCTCTCCCATTGGTCCAAAAAAACGGCGCCTCTTTTAACTTAGGCCAATCACAGAGCGCGCTCAGAAAATTTTTTTGCCCCATAGAACTCTATGAGAAAGTAGCTCGCGCTCTGACTGGCTAAGCTGGACGAGCCCCCGCCGCTTCAATCAATCAGCTCGTTTCTGCATTTTTACTGTATTTTGAACTGTCCCGCCTTGGAATATGATTGGTCAATTTTTCTTCATAGGATATAATGGGACATTGTCGCTCCTATTCTAATTGGTCAATTCTCCTCCATAGGTTATAATGGGACATTGTCGCTCCTATTCTGATTGGGTGGTTTATGCCGACCAGTGAGAATAGCTTAAACAATTTGAATTACTGTATTTCCCGGCAATTCTCTCTATTGCAATTCCTTATGTAGCGCCGGTCTCGGCGACAAACGCGTTGTTCGGGATTTTAACTGCTTTATTTGTAAACAAGGGTTCGGCTCTTTATCTGATAATGTTTTACATTTAATAAAAATAATTTTTTGGTTTTAAAAACTTCATGCCGGCACGGCGCTGGAGCGCCGAGATTTCAGAGCGCCCATCTCTCCATAGACTATAAAGGGAGAAGTAGCTCGCGTCTGAATTTGGCTGGGATAGCCAAGCCACCGCTAGCTCAGCCAAACAGCTCTTTTCTGTCTTTTTACTGTATTTTTAACAGTAACGCCTTTGAATATGATTGGTACAAACTTCTACATAGCATATAATTGGACTTTGTCGCTCATATTATGATTGGTTAATACTCCTTCATAGTTTAAAATGGGCCACTGTCGCTCCTATTCTGATTTTGGTCCAAACTCCCCCCATAGGATATAATGGGCCACTGTCGCTCCTATTCTGATTGGCTGGCTTCTGCCGACCAATGAGAATAGCTTACACAATTTGAATTACTGTATTTCCCGGCAATTCTCTCTATTACAATTCCTTATGTAGCGCCGGTCTCGGCGACAAACGCGTTGTTCGGGATTTAATTGATTTATTGTTTATGAAGGGTTCGGCTTTTTCTGGGTAATGTTTTACATTTAATAAAAATAATTTTTTATTTAATACTTCATGCCGCACGGCGCTGAGTGCCGAGATTTCAGTGCGCCCATCTCTCCATAGACTATAATGGGAGAAGTAGCTCGCTGTCTGAGTGGCTGGGATAGCCAAGCACCCGCTAGCTCAGCCAATCAGCTCTTTTCTGTCTTTTTACTGTATTTTGAATTATCCCGCCGTGGGTTCTGATTGGTCTAAACTTCTCCATAGACTAGAATGGGTCTTTTTCGCTCCTATTCTGATTGGCCGAGCTAGCCAAGCCCCCGCTAGCTCAGCCAATCAGCTCTTTTCTGTCTTTTTACTGTATTTTGAATTATCCTTAGACTTTTGGCAGCAGCACAGGTGGCATGATAACATTGCTGCATCGAGGGTGGTGACATAAGAGTTTCCTGCAGTGGGGTCCAAGGTCCCAGGTGGGGGTTGAGGGTGAAGACCAGGGTCTCTTCAGACTCTGCTCTTTGGTGCATCCATACACCAGGTTCTGCTTGTGAATCTACTATAGGTGAGTTGTGACACTCCTCATACCTCATACCTGTCATCTCATTCTTGTTTCTATAAGTTACTCCTGGTGGCTTGAAATGCTATTTTCAGATTTGATTATTTGCTCAGTCCCCTATCATATGTAAGTGGACTGCCTTGGTTCAAAATTTTTTTGTTTGAATGCTGCTCTGTATATATCCAAAAAAAATAATAATTACTCGAAACTTTATATCTGGTATCTATAGTTTAGTTATAAATCCATGTGATAAGTGTAAATGTGATTTTGGGGTATTTGGTAAATAACTATACATTCGGTTTTCTCTCTTTTCTTTCTATACCTTTCCCACACAAGGGTGGGTGTGAAATGAGTTTAAGGAAAATCTGTGTCCTTACTTGTATTCTTTGTCCTTCATTACCAATGTTGTTTAGCAATGAAAAATAAAGGAGAGATTTATGGCAGAAAAATATCTAAGAATGCGTAGCAGACAGACAGCTGAATACAATGACTGGTCAGAAGAAGTAAAAATGCATGACTTGTATAAAGCCTGTATTTCTCTTTTAAGATATTTGGCATGTGAAATCTGGGACACATTGAAGCCATGAAAAATGCAAGAGGAAGAATATTTTCCTTAAAAACACAGTTCTGAAATGCATCATAAATTATTTATAAATGACATGACTAAATAAGAGTAAAATAGTCCAATAAGCCTATGTAGAAGAACAACCAATGCATATACCAATTTAGCCTCAAAGAAAAAATAAAAACGGACACCCATAATAATGCAGTTTGCATCCTGCATCCTTCAGTCACATTTAACCCCTGAAGCCGAACACCTGAAAAGTAGTTAATGACCAGAAGATTTTTTTAGTTTTTGCCTCCTTACGTTTAAACATTTGTAACTTTTATATTTTTTCAATGACGCAGTTGTATGAAACCTTGTTTTATTCGAGACAAGTTGCACTTTATGGGGGAATAGTTTAAGTTCACTTATAAATAATTGTAGTATTTTTTTATTTTTTTTTACACCATTCATATTTCACACTTAATAACTTGTTAGATTAATTCTACAGGTTATTACGGTCGTGTGGATACCACGTGACTGTGCTGCCGTTCCCCGGGCTCTGTCGGGTCACCGGGTGTTCCGATCACCCAACAGAGCAGGAGAACCCTTTAATTGCGCTGCGGTAACGCACTGCCGCAATCAAAGTGTTAAAGCACCAGGTTGTGGAGGTTGCCTCCGCTCCCCGGTGCTTGCAGGAGATGCTCTGGGATCGGGGCTGTTCAGTACAGCCCCGATCCCAGCGCAGCTGCGGCGCCCGGGTGCCGCAAACTCCGGACGACCCACACCAGCTGATGTCTAAAGTCGGCAGGTGGTGGTTAAGGAGTTAAGTAATATTGCCTCGAACAGCAAAGTCCTTAGTGAACCGATACAGTATCTCACAAAAGTGAGTACACCCCTCACATTTTGTATTGTAATATATCTTTTCATGGGACAACACTGAAGATATGACATTTTGATATAAAGTAAATCAGTCAGTGCGCAGCTTGTATAACAGTTTAAATTTGGTGTGTCCTCAAAATAACTCAACACACAGCCATCAATGTCTAAACCACTGGCAATAAAGGTGAGTACACCCCTCTCCACAGTATCATGGGACTTATTAGTGTTACAAGGTCTCAGGTGTGACTGGGGAGCCGATGTGTTAAATATGGTGTTGTCTCACATTTTCTCATATTGGTTACTGGAAATGGCACCTCCTGGCAACGAATTGTCTGAGGATCTGGTAAAAAAAGAATTGTTGCTCTACAGCTGGCTGAGGCTATAAGAAGATTGCCAACACCCTAAAACTGAGCTGCAGCATGGTAGCCAAGACCATAAAGACAGGATCCATCAGGCCTCGTCATGATTGAATAAAGAAGTTGAGTGCACATGCTCAGCATCATATCCAGAGATTAACTTTTCAAAACAGACGTATGAGTGCTGTCAGCATTGCTGCAGAGGTTAAAAGGGTGGGAGGTCAACCTGTCAGTGATCAGACCATACGCCACACACTGCATCCAATTGGTCTGCATGACTGTCATCTCAGAAGGAAGATTATTCTGAAAATGATGCAGAAGAAAGCCCACAAACAGTTTGCTGAAGACAAGCAGACTAGGACATGGATTAGTGTAATCATGTCCTGTGTTCTGATGAGACCAAGATAAACTTATTTTTTTCCGATGGTGTCAAGCATGTGTGGTGGTAACAAGATTAGGAGTACAAAAACAACTATGTCTTGCCTACAGAGGAGCATGGTGGTGGGAGTGTCATGGTTTGGGGCTGCCTGAGACTGTGGGGAGCTACAACTCATTGAGGGAACCATGAATAGCAACATGTAGTGTAATGTATTGAAGCAGAGCATATTCTCCTCCCTTTGGAAACTGTGCCACAGGACTTAATAATGATCCCAAACACATCTCCAAGACCAACACTGCCTTGCTAAAGAAAATGAGGGTAAAGGTGCTGGACTGGCCAAGCATGTCTCCAGACTTTAACCTTATAGAGCATCTGTGGGGCATCCTCAAATGGAAGGTGGAGGAGCACAACAAGGTCTTTAACATTCACCAGCTCTGTGATATCATCATGGAGGAGTGGAAGAGGATTCCAGTGGCTGCAACCTGCGAAGCTCCAATGAACTCCATGCCCAAGAGAGTTAAGGCAGTGCTGGAAAATAATGGTGGCCACACAAAATATTGACGCTTTGGGCACAATTTGTCCATTTTCACTTAGGTGTATTCACTTTTGTTGCCCCCGGTTTAGACATTGATGACTATGTTGAATTATTTTGAGGGCACACCAAATTTACAATGATATACAAGCTGTACACTGACTCTTTTACATTGACTCCAAGTGTCATATCTGACATGTTGTTCCATGAAAAGATATAATAATATTTACAAAAATGTGAATGGTGTACTCACTTTTTGTGAATTTTGTGAAATTCTGAACATATGGTCTGGACTTAGCAGGGACATTAAAGACTATGGAACCTGAACGTACTTAAAGGAACAAACCAGGAAAAAGCAAAGTACTGTGTTATACCTAGTGTAGGAAATAAGCAGGTTGTGAATGACCCAAAGGATTAGAAAAACTATGCACCTCCCCTCCAGTTATGTAGTGTTTGTTACGGGTGTCCCTGCGACCCCCGTGTCGGGTCGCAGGCACACCCGCAATGCCGCAGCATCTCCTGCTGTGGCCGGTGCCGCAGCCCAGCGCTCGGGCTGCGGACACCCCGGCGGCTCGGGATCCCACTTACCTCGCTTCGCTCCTATGTCCGTCCCGGCGCACGCTCCTGCTGTCGGCCGGCACTGCAGGGAAATTTAAAGGGACAGCACAAAGGTGATTAGTCTCACCTGGTGCTGACCCTATTTAAGCTCTGCCCCTTCCTGGGCACATTGCTGAATCGATAGTGCCCTGTGCCTAGAGAGGAAGCGTTCCAGAGAGTCTTGTTCTGATTACCGTGTACCGTACCTTCTGCCTCCGTCCTTTGACCACGAACCTTAGCCGCCTGTCCTGACCTTCTGCCTGTCCCCGACTACGAACCACTGCCGCCTGCACTAACCTTCTGCCTGTCCCCGACTACGAGCCTGCTTCACGATTCTGTACCCCGCAACATCTCGGCTGCTACCGCAAGCAAGTCACGTCAGGGGTAGCGACCTGGTAGTAATCCGCCGCAGCACGTCCATCCCGCTTTGCGGCGGGCTCTGGTGAAAACCGGACCTACTTAGACTCCGCTCCCTGGCATGGCTTACGCCATCGCTTGTGGTGGTCCAGAGGATCCACTACCACCTCCGTGACAGTGTTTTGCCTTGAATGATTTTTTACTATAGATAATGAGACATGCAACCATTTACAGAATTCTACTTATAAAGTAAATTGTATGTATATTAAGGGCTCCACTGATGAGAAACAAAATTCTTACTACAATATGACTCACAATACTACAACTGAGGCTTGGTTCAGATCTGTGTCAGAGGTTCCGCTGCAAATGGACACAAAAGTATGTTTCAAAATGGAAACCAACGGCACCTGACAGATCCTGTTTATTACAATGGGTCAGTCGGGTTTCAGCTGTGGTTTCCATTGTTTAGACAGATAAAATAGCGCTACTTGGTGCGCTTTTTTCCGTAATTTGCGACAGAACATGCAACGGAAATTCTGAACCTCCAAGGCCGAAAATAAGCCTGATGCTGCTCTTTCCTATGTAAACTATGATTCCCACAGATAATATCTGAGATGGCTAAAAAATTAGTATCTGCTGTTCTGAGCATTACTGGCTTAAGAATAATGTTTTTGTGAAGAACAAGGACTTCATAATATGTCATGGTAATTAACATTGTCTTTTTATCTGTTTTCAGCCTTATTAATGAATCATTAAGAGATCAACTACTAGTTACTATCCAGAAGACATTCACCTACACTCGAACCCAAGCACAGCACCTTTTTATGATCCTTATGGAATGTATGAAGAAAAAGGAGCTGGTATGTTTCTGGTTATTGCATACTTCACTTATGTGTCTTAGAAATATTGAAAAATATGTTAGTGGGACTTTTTAAGATTTTCGGAAAACCCTCTACGGTCTGGGACTGTTTCAGGGTTAAAAAAACTCACATCACCATAAAAGCCATGACCACAATTGGCTCACAGTCACTTGAGCTGTGAGTGTGATACCATTGAAAAAGGACTGGCGGAAGACATAGGAGCTCCATCAGTACTGTAATGATGGTGGCGGTAGAGTCAAGTACAGGTTATTTTTTTTATTTTCGTATAGTCTCTGGCAGTAGGGTGAGGATTCACTTGTTCCCAATTACTCACATGTTTGTCAGGCTTCCTTTTATAGGCTTGTACATTCATATTATTTTTACATAATTCATATCCATGGTAATAATATCAATGATAATAAACTTTCTAAATTACTACATTTTTCATTATTGTTTATATAAAATGAAAAAAGGCATTTGCCTATAAATCTTTATTCAATTTAATTGATGATTTTGGACAACTTTTACTTTATGTAGGTATCCTTGTGTTCTGCTGTCAATGTTTAGTGGGAGTCTACTTTGTAAACTGCAGAGGATATTAAAGTATTATTATAATAATAATAATAATAATAATAGTAACAAGAAGAAGAAGAAGGAGAAGAAGAAGAAGAAAAACATTAAATGATTTCTTATTCAACAATCAGTACCATTCTTACATCTCCTAGCTCAATGCACCTTTCTGGCAATTTATTTGCATCCAACTCCTAGACACTGATTTTCAACCATTTAGATACACCATTTATATCACATTTTTACCTTAATTGGCGGTATATGTTAGGGTACCTTGAAAAAGGCATACCGATGTATACCTTGGTGGAATCAAGGGGATCTATATGAAAAACAA
The DNA here is from genome assembly GCA_025379985.1 of Phyllomedusa bahiana. Classification (NCBI taxonomy): domain Eukaryota; kingdom Metazoa; phylum Chordata; class Amphibia; order Anura; family Hylidae; genus Phyllomedusa; species Phyllomedusa bahiana. The sequence continues at coordinate 16,569 of JAODAL010062898.1, forward strand.
GAAGGGACATGTATAAAAACTGTCTAGGTCTAAGACTTTCTTTGTTGCCCAAAATAACCAATCACAGCTCCACTTTCATTTCCTATAATGCTCTGAAAGGGATGAAAGGGATGCTATGATTGATTGCTATGGACAACAAAGAAAATCTTAGACCTAGACCGTTTTCATACATTTCCCCCGAAATGTATTTTGAGATAAGTTTGCTCTATTTCAAAAAAGTATATGCTTTATGTACCAGAAAGACATGTACCTATAGTTGAGACTCAACCTTGCTGCAATATACTGTATAGCAGGATAACTGTTTTTAGGGTGTCCTGACAGATTCCACTTACATAGATAGAAAACTTGATGTGCGCTGGGCCTATGCGATGATCAAACTTTCACCATATATCACCAAAGCGCCAATTCCAATACAGTACTTAAATTTACATAGTTAATTGGTGTAAAAAAGTCATAGATTTCTCAATTACACACAACGTATAGCTGAACTGTGTGGGTCCAGAGAAAGACAAAACCCGTATAAGGCAGGTGCCAATTGTCCCATCCAAGAGAAAAATTCATTCTTAACTCCAAATATGACAATCAGGATAAATCCTTGTATTAAAGTCCCATATACAAACTTAGTATTTATAAGGTGTAATGTTATTTTTTCATTAAAGGCATCTAGGCCCTTGGTCTATGACTCCACCATTACAACCTCTTGAGGCTGAAGTTCTATAATCTCAGGGCTCTTGACATAAAGAATCACTGTCTGTGATAATAGTGAAACCTTCTTTCCTCTTAGATGTAGAGAAAGCCAACATGTACAACAGGCCTTGAGGTAGTGTAAATATATCATGCAAGAGATCTGTTTACTGTCCTTTCGTATATCTGTACATGTCACCCCAAAGCCAGCTCTTTGCTAAATTGAATAACCCCAAGTGTGATAGCTTGTCTTAGTTTCGTAATCCACGTATTCGTCTAACCAACTAGATTGCCCTCCTCTGCACCCAAATCTTGAACAACTATAGCAAACATAGGATACTACGCTGGCAGTATGTTATATTGCGATATTCCTATTTCTCTAAACTCATTAAAAAAACAATAAAAAAATAATAATATACAAAAGGTCTAAAGAACAACACAAGAGAAAGCTGATGTACCAGTCAATGTACAAGTTCAGTGTGTTATTACTAATACTGTCATACAATGCTTATTTAGTACACAAATGCAATACTCAGTACATACCACTTATTAATCAGTTACAGTTTGTCTCACTATTTAGTAAATGCAAATGCTGCCAGTTATTATTTAATGCTACCATCCAAAGCACAATTAATTTGGCTATTAAATGAACAGCTAAAGTACAATTAATCTGGCTATACACAGTACAGTTAATGTTGTTTTCCAACCATAGTACAATAAATGTTACCACTCCTGGTGCAATTATTGCCACCACCTAAATACGGTGCACTTAAAGGAGTTACAAAGATCATATCTCTAATGATGGGGACAGTAAAAATAACACTTTTGCAATTGGTTTGTATTACCTAAATAATTTAGTATAGCAGATTTTAGCTAATCTGTAAGTGTCTAGAGCTATTTCTGCAGCCTGGGGGTCAAGACACACCCTTTTTGCTGTGATTGGCTGCCTAATATTTGGTTCAACCCTGGTCGGGACACACCCCCTGTGAAGGACAAGACCCATGTGTTGTGATTGGCTGCCTGCACTCTCTGTGCTCTCTCACCTCTTCGCTCTGAAACTGGCTTCTTAAGCTTTCTTTGATAGGTGCTGTCTGCGTAATATAGGCTGCCTGAGCTCTCTCTGCCCCCTCTTACCAGTGACATCTCTATGTGAAGGATCTGGACAATCACTGAGTCTCTAGCTGTTAGATTCACTTCCCCCTGCCATATAACACAGCCTTATACATTCTGCTCCCCCTCTACATCCTGCCTGATAACAGAGGGGGGAGCACTTTACATTTCTCACATTTGTTTCATCAGTTCAAGCTGTATGTATAACTGTTTACATCAATGTAGGTGTTCTTGTTACAAGGAGCTTGTGAAGGGAGGGGACAGCTCTCCAGGCATGAGAACTGACCATTGCAGGAGGTCTGCAGAGCTGTGACATCCTCTCCTTCTCTCACTCTCACACAGAATGATGATGATGACTAAGGAGATAGCAGGGAGGGGGAGTGATTATGTCACCATCTTCAGGAGGGAAGACACGCCTACTGGAGGAGAGACCCACCCATGGATTTGAAGCTGTAAGACAGAGAGAAACAGCTCATGTCTGTGAAAGTCTGTGGTGAGAAAATACCTTTAAATTGATTCTCTCACCACATGGTTTGCCTGACTCGCAAGCAGTTTCCACTCCCCCTGTCTCCTCAGGCTGTGTGTGGTTCTATAGAGGTGATTAGCATATTCAGCTTCTACCCTGACAAGTATGGGAGAGCTAGTCTGAACATATTGTCCTTATCTGATGCTAATCTTGTTAGAGTCACATCAGTCTGATGGAGATATCCCGTCACTGCTCACTGCTCTGTTTAGCTAATCAGAAACAGGGTCGGGCTACAGCAGGTTACCATAGCACTCAAAAGCACATAAAAACACTCCCTTTTCTCATGGCTAAAGTAAAATCAACAAAGCAATATATTTAGAAAATGTCTTTAATGAACAGTCCCTTCACGTTGAAAGCTAATCATTGTAGTGTTACTGCTGAGACCAGAGATCTTAAGCATCTTGTAACCCAAGGACATGATGTCAGCAGTGAAGGATGTCAGCGCTGGCAGCGCTGGAACATCGTGATGGGTTAATTTTCTATAAAAGCACAATGGGGGGATGGCAGGGAGGTTTCCAAAAGTGTTGGAATTAAATATTCTCAGTGTAGTTAAAGGGGTTGTATCATTTCATTAAATGACCTTCAGGATAAGGGGACAGTGAAAACAAGTAATTTGCAAAATTAAAAATG
>JAODAL010062899.1:0-19517 GCA_025379985.1 Phyllomedusa bahiana
AGAGAGGGGGCCCCCGCCCCAGGCCACTGCAGAGAGAGAGTGCACCCCGCTCCATTCACCCTGCAGAGAAAGGCACCCCGCTCCATTCACCCTCGAAGAGAGTGCACCCCCCCATGTCCCCTGCGAGAGAGGGTTTCACCCCGCTCAATGTCACCCTGCAGAGAGAGAGTGCACCCCGCTCCATGTCACCCTGCAGAAAATGCACCACCCCCTCCATGTCACCCTGCAGAGAGAGAGTGCCCCCCGCTCCATGTCACCCTTTCGAGAGAGAGTGCACCCCGCTCCATGTCACCCTGCAAGAGAGAGTGCACCCCCCCCCCATGTCACCCTGCAGAGAGAGAGTTGCACCCCGCTCCATTGTCACACTGCAGAGAGAGAGTGCACCCCGCCCCATGTCACCCTGCAGAGAGAGAGTGCACCCCGCTCCATGTCACCCTGCAGAGAGAGAGTGCACCCCGCTCCATGTCACCCTGCAGAGAGTGCACCCCGCCCCCATGTCACCCTGCAGAGAGAGGAGTGCACCCCGCTCCATGTCACCCTGCAGAGAGAGAGGCACCCGCTCCATGTCACCCGCAGAGAGTGCACCCCGCTCCATGTCACCCTGCAGAGAGAGTGCACCCCGCTCCATGTCCCACCCTGCAGAGAGAGCGCGCAGCCCCCTCCATGCCAGCCGGCAGAGAGTGCACCCCGCTCCATGTCACCCTGCAGAGAGTGCACCCCGATCCATGTCACCCTGCAGAGAGAGAGAGCACCCCGCTCCATGTCACCCTGCAGAGAGAGAGTGCACCCCGCTCCATGTCACCCTGCAGAGAGAGAGTGCACCCCGCTCCATGTCACCCTGCAGAGAGTGCACCCCGCTCCATGTCACCCTGCAGAGAGAGAGTGCACCCCGCTCCAAGTCATCCTGCAGAGAGAGTGCATCCCGCTCCATGTCATCCTGCAGAGAGAGAGTGCACCCCGCCGCATGTCACCCTGCAGAGAGTGAGTGCACCCCGCTCCATGTCACCCTGCAGAGAGAGAGTGCACCCCGCTCCATGTCACCCTGCAGAGAGAGAGTGCACCCCGCTCCATGTCTGCCTTCAGAGAGTGCACCCCCCCCCATGTCACCCTGCAGAGAGTGCACCCCGCTCCCCTGTCACCCTGCAGAGAGAGAGTGCACCCCGCTCCATGTCACCCTGCAGAGAGAGAGTGCACCCCGCTCCATGTCACCCTGCAGAGAGAGAGTGCACCCCGCTCCATGTCACCCTGCAGAGAGAGAGTGCACCCCGCTCCATGTCACCCTGCAGAGAGAGAGTGCACCCCGCTCCATGTCACACTGCAGAGAGAGAGTGCACCCCGCACCATGTCACCCTGCAGAGAGAGAGTGCACCCCGCTCCCTTCATGTCTCCCGAATTCTTTAGATACGATATACTACAGCCTCAAATTCTCCCACATCCACAGAGGACCCGGTGTCTCGCACCTCCTAAGTGTCACCGGGGTCTCCCACCGCCTCCGTGTCCCCGGTGTCTCCCACCTCCTCCGTGTCCCCGGTGTCTCCCACCTCCTCCGTGTCCCCGGTGTCTCCCACCTCCTCCGTGTCCCCGGTGTCTCCCACCTCCTCTGTGTCCCCGGTGTCTCCCACGTCCTCTTTGTCCCCGGTGTCTCCCACGTCCTCTTTGTCCCCGGTGTCTCCCACGTCCTCTTTGTCCCTGGTGTCTCCCACCTCCTCTTTGTCCCCGGTGTCTCCCACCTCCTCTGTGTCCCCGGTGTCTCCCACCTCCTCTGTGTCCCCGGTGTCTCCCACCTCCTCTGTGTCCCCGGTGTCTCCCGCGTCCTCTTTGTCCCCTGTGTCTCCCACGTCCTCTTTGTCCCCTGTGTCTCCCACGTCCTCTTTGTCCCCGGTGTCTCCCACGTCCTCTTTGTCCCCGGTGTCTCCCACCTCCTCTTTGTCCCCGGTGTCTCCCACCTCCTCTGTGTCCCCGGTGTCTCCCACCTCCTCTGTGTCCCCGGTGTCTCCCACCTCCCGTGTCCTCGGTGGTCCTCCCGCATCCTCGTGTGTCTCCCGCGTCCTCGGTGTCTCCCTCGTCCCCGGTGTCTCCAGCGTCCTCGTTGTCTCCCGCGTCCTCGGTGTCCTCTGTGTCTCCCGTGTCCTCTGTGTCTCCAGCATCCTCGGTGTCTCCCGCGTCCTGTGTCCTCTGTGTCTCCCGCGTCCTCTGTCTCCCTCGGTGTCTCCAGCGTCCTCGGTGTCTCCAGCGTCCTCGGTGTCTCCCGCGTCCTCGGTGTCCTCGGTATCTCCCGCGTCCTCGGTGTCCTCGGTGTCTCCCGCGTCCTCGGTGTCTCCCGCGTCCTCTGTGTCCTCTGTGTCTCCCGCGTCCTCTGTGTCCTCGGTGTCTCCCGCGTCCTCGGTGTCTACCGCGTCCTCGGTGTCTCCCGCGTCCTCGGTGTCTCCCGCGTCCTCGGTGTCCTCGGTATCTCCCGCGTCCTCTGTGTGTCCCGCGTCCTCTGTGTCCCCGGTGTCTCCCGCGTCCTCTGTGTCTCCCGCGTCCTCTGTGTCCTCGGTGTCTCCCACCTCCTCTGTGTCCTCGGTATCTCCCACCTCCTCTGTGTCCTCTGTGTCTCCCGCGTCCTCTGTGTCTCCCGCGTCCTCGGTGTCTCCAGCGTCCTCGGTGTCTCCCGTGTCCTCGGTGTCTCCCGTGTCCTCTATGTCTCCCGTGTCCACGGTGTCTCCCGAGTCCGCTGTGTCCACTGTGTCTACCGAGTCCTCTGTGTCTCCCGCGTCCTCTGTGTCCCCGGTGTCTCCCGCATCCTCCGCGTCCTCGGTGTCTCCCGTGTCCTCGGTGTCTCCCGTGTCATCGGTGTCTCCCGCGTCCTCCGTGTCCTCTGTGTCTCCCGCGTCCTCTGTGTCCCCGGTGTCTCCCGCGTCCTCTGTGTCTCCCTCGTCCTCCGTGTCCCCGGTGTCTCCCGCGTCCTCCGTGTCCGCGGTGTCTCCCGCATCCTCCGCGTCCTCGGTGTCTCCCGTGTCCTCGGTGTCTCCCGCGTCCTCGGTGTCTCCCGCGTCCTCGGTGTCTCCCGCGTCCTCGGTGTCCTCGGTTTCTCCCGCGTCCTCTGTGTCCTCTCTGTCTCCCGCGTCCTCTGTGTCCTCTCTGTCTCCCGCGTCCTCTGTGTCCTCTGTGTCTCCCGCGTCCTCTGTGTCCCCGGTGTCTCCCGCGTCCTCGGTGTCTCCCGCGTCCTCGGTGTCTCCAGCGTCCTCGGTGTCTCCAGCGTCCTCGGTGTCTCCAGCGTCCTCGGTGTCTCCCTCGTCCTCGGTGTCTCCCGTGTCCTCGGTGTCTCCCGCGTCCTCTGTGTCCTCTGTGTCTCCCGCGTCCTCTGTGTCTCCCTCGTCCTCCGTGTCCCCAGTGTCTCCCTCGTCCTCTGTGTCCCCGGTGTCTCCCACACTCTATGTCTCCCACCTCCTCTATGTCCCCGGTGTCTCCCGTGTCCTCCGTGTCCCCGGTGTCTCCCGCGTTCTCCGTGTCCCCGGTGTCTCCCGCGTCCTCCGAGTCCCCGGTGTCTCCCGCGTCCTCTGTGTCCCCGGTGTCTCCCACGTCCTCCGTGTCCCCGGTGTCTCCCGCGTCCTCCGTGTCCCCGGTGTCTCCCTCGTCCTCCATGTCCCCGGTGTCTCCCGCGTCCTCCGTGTCCCCGGTGTCTCCCGCTTCCTCCGTGTCCCCGGTGTCTCCCGCGTCCTCCGTGTCCCCTGTGTCTCCCGCGTCCTCGGTGTCTCCCGTGTCCCCGGTGTCTCCAGCGTCCTCCGTGTCCTCTGTGTCTCCCTCGTCCTCCGTGTCCCCGGTGTCTCCCTCGTCCTCCGTGTCCCCGGTGTCTCCCTCCTCCTCCGTGTCCCCGGTGTCTCCCTCGTCCTCCGTGTCCCCGGTGTCTCCCGCCTCCTCCGTGTCCCCGGTGTCTCCCGCCTCCTCCGTGTCCCCGGTGTCTCCCGCCTCCTCCGTGTCCCCGGTGTCTCCCGCCTCCTCCGTGTCCCCGGTGTCTGCCACCTCCTCCGTGTCCCCGTGTCCTCCCACCTCCTCCGTGTCCCCGGTGTCTCCCACCTCCTCCGTGTCCCCGGTGTCTCCCCCCTCCTCCGTGTCCCCGGTGTCTCCCCCCTCCTCCGTGTCCCCGGTGTCTCCCACCTCCTCCGTGTCCCCGGTGTCTCCCACCTCCTCTGTGTCCTCCGTGTCTCCCACGTCCTCTGTGTCCTCCGTGTCTCCCACGTCCTCTGTGTCCTCCGTGTCTCCCTCATCCTCTGTGTCCTCCGTGTCTCCCACTTCCTCTGTGTCCTCCGTGTCTCCCGCGTCCTCCGTGTCTCCCGCGTCCTCGGTGTCTCCCGCGTCCTCGGTGTCTCCCGTGTCCTCGGGGTCTCCCTGCTCCTCGGTGTCTCCAGTGTCCTCGGTGTCTCCCTTGTCCTCGGTGTCTCCCGTGTCCTCGGTGTCTCCCGCGTCCTCGGTGTCTCCCGCGTCCTCTGTGTCCTCTGTGTCTCCCGCGTCCTCTGTGTCCACTGTGTCTCCCGCGTCCTCTGTGTCTCCAGCGTCCTCGGTGTCTCCAGCGTCCTCGGAGTCTCCAGCGTCCTCGGTGTCTCCAGCGTCCTCGGTGTCTCCCTCGTCCTCGGTGTCTCCCGCGTCCTCGGTGTCTCCCGCGTCCTCTGTGTCCTCTGTGTCTCCCGCGTCCTCTGTGTCTCCCTCGTCCTCCGTGTCCCCAGTGTCTCCCTCGTCCTCCGTGTTCCCGGTGTCTCCCGCGTCCTCCGTGTCCCCGGTGTCTCCCACACTCTATGTCTCCCACCTCCTCCGTGTCCCCGGTGTCTCCCGCGTTCTCCGTGTCCCCGGTGTCTCCCGCGTTCTCCGTGTCCCCGGTGTCTCCCGAGTACTCCGTGTCCCCGGTGTCACCCAGTGTCTCCATCGGCCACCGTGTTCCCGGTGTCTCCCGCGTCCTCGGTGTCTCCCGCGTCCTCGGTGTCTCCAGCGTCCTCGGTGTCTCCAGCGTCCTCGGTGTCTCCAGCGTCCTCTGTGTCTCCCTCTCCTCTGTGTCTCCCTCTCCTCTGTGTCTCCCTCTCCTCTGTGTCTCCCTCTCCCTCTCCTCTGTGTCTCCCTCTCCTCTGTGTCTCCCTCGTCCTCCGTGTCCCCAGTGTCTCCCTCGTCCTCTGTGTCCCCGGTGTCTCCCCCACTCTTTGTCTCCCACCTCCTCTTTGTCCCCTGTGTCTCCCTCGTCCTCTGTGTCCTCGGTGTCTCCCGCGTTCTCCGTGTCCCCGGTGTCTCCCGCGTTCTCCGTGTCCCCGGTGTCTCCCGCGTCCTCCGTGTCCCCGGTGTCTCCCGCGTCCTCCGTGTCCCCGGTGTCTCCCGCGTCCTCTGTGTCTCCCGCGTCCTCAGTGTGTCCCGCGTCCTCTGTGTCCCCGGTGTCTCCCGCTCCTCCGTGTCCCCGTGTCTCCGCATCCTCCGTGTCCCCGGTGTCTCCCGCGTCCTCCGTGTCCCCGGTGTCTCCCGCGTCCTCCGTGTCCCCGGTGTCTCCCCGCTCCTCCGTGTCCTCTGTGTCTCCCCCCGTCCTCCGTGTCCCCGTGTCTCCCTCGTCCTCCGTGTCCCCGTGTCTCCCTCCTCCTCCGTGTCCCCGTGTCTCCCTCGTTCCTCCCGTGTCCCCGTGTCTCCCGCCTCCTCCGTGTCCCCGGTGTCTCCCCTCTCCTCCGTGTCCCCGTGTCTCCACCCTCCTCCGTGTCCCCGTTGTCTCCCCCCTCCTCCGTGTCCCCGGTGTCTCCACCTCCTCCGTGTCCCGGTGTCTCCCACCTCCTCCGTGTCCCCGTGTCTCCCACCTCCTCCGTGTCCCCGGTTCTCCCACCTCCTCCGTGTCCCCAGTGTCTCCCACCTCCTGTGCTCCCTCTCCCCGGTGTCTCCCTCTCCCTCTCCCCGGTGTCTCCCTCTCCCTCTCCCCGGTGTCTCCCGCCTCCTCCGTGTCCCCGTGTCTCCCCCCTGTGTCCCCGTTGTCTCCCGCCGTCGCTCCGTGTCCCCGTTTTCTCCCCTCCTCCGTGTCCCCGGTGTCTCCCCGCGTCCTCCGTGTCCCGGTGTCTCCCCTCCTCCGTGTCCCCCGTGTCTCCACCTCTCCTCCGTGTCCCCGGTGTCTCCCTCCTCTCCGTGTCCCCGTGTCCCTCCCGCCTCCCCCGTGTCCGCGGTGTCTCCACCTCCTCCGTGTCCCCGTGTCTCCCCCTCCTCCGTGTCCTCCGGTCTCTCCCACCTCCTCCTGTGTCCCCGTGTCTCCCCGCCTCCTCCGTGTCCCCGTGTCTCCCCCTCCTCTCGTGTCCTCTGTGTCTTCCACTCCTCCGTGTCCCCGGTGTCTCCCCCTACCCCTCCCGTGTCCCCGGTGTCCTCCCACGCCTCCGTTCCTGTGTCCCCCGTCCCCTGTCTCCCGTCCTCCGTGTCCCTGTGTTTCCCACCTCCTGTGTGTCCCCGGTGTCTCCCACCTCCTCCGTTCCCCGGTGTCTCCCACCTCCTCTTTCGCCCCGGTGTCTCCAACATCCTCTGTGTTCTCGGTGTCTCCCACATCCTCCGTGTCCCTCCCTGCCGTGTCTCCCACCTCCTCCGTGTCCCAGGTGTCTGCCACATCCTCTGTGTCCCCGTGTCTCCCACCTCCTCTGTGTTCCAGTCCTTTCCCGTATGTCTCCCACGTCCTCTGTGTCCTCGTGTTTTCCCACATCCTCTGTGTCCTCGGTGTCTCCCACATCCTCTTTGTCCCCGGTGTCTCCCTCATCCTCTGTGTTCTCGGTGTCTCCCACATCCTCTGTGTCCCCGGTGTCTCCCACATTCTATGTCCGCCCCATTCCCTGTGCCCCTTTCTGTGTCTCCCACCTCCTCTGTGTCCCGGTGTCTCCCCCCACGTCTCCCGGTGTCTCCACATCCTCTTGTGTTCCCCCGTGTTTCCCACCTCCTCTTTGTCCCCGGTGTCTCCCACCTCCTCTTTCTCCCCTGTGGTCTCCCACCTCCTCTTTCGCCCCGGTGTCTCCAACATCCTCTGTGTTCTCGGTGTCTCCCACATCCTCTGTCTCCCACATCCTCTGTTTTCTCTGTGTCTCCCACCTCCTCTGTGTCCCAGGTGTCTGCCACATCCGCTGTGTCCCCGGTGTCTCCCACCTCCCTTGTCCCGTGTCTCCCACCTCCTCTGTGTCCCCGTTGTCTCCCACCTCCTCTGTGTCCCTGTGTCTCCCACTCCTCTGTGTCCCTCGGTGTCTCCCACCATCCTCTTGTCCCCGTGTCTCCCACCTCCTCTGTGTCTCTGGTTTCTCCCACATCCTCTGTGTCCTCCGTGTTTCCCACATCCTCTGTGTCCTTGGTGTCTCCCATGTCCCCTGTGTCTCCCACCTCCTCTGTGTCCCCTGTGTCTCCCACCTCCTGTGTGTCCCCGGTGTCTCCCACCTCCTCTGTGTCCCCGGTGTCTCCCACATCCTCTGTGTACCCCGTGTCTCCCACCTCCTCTTTGTCCCCGGTGTCTCCCACCTCCTCTGTGTCCCCTGTGTCTCCCACCTCCTCTTTGTCCCCTGTGTCTCCCACCTCCTCTGTGTCCTCGGTGTCTCCCACCTCCTCTGTGTCCCCCGTGTCTCGCACCTCCCTCTGTGTCCCCGTGTCTCCCACCTCCTCTGTGTCCCCGGTGTCTCCCACCTCCTCTGTGTCCCCGGTGTCTCCCACCTCCTCTGTGTCCCCGGTGTCTCCCACCTCCTCTGTGTCCCCGGTGTCTCCCACATCCTCTGTGTCCCCGGTGTCTCCCACATCCTCTGTGTCCCCGGTGTCTCCCACCTCCTCTGTGTCCCCGGTGTCTCCCACCTCCTCTGTGACCACGGTGTCTCCCACGTCCTCTGTGTCCCCGGTGTCTACCACCTCCTCTTTGTCCCCGGTGTCTCCCACCTCCTCTTTGTCCCCTGTGTCTCCCACCTCCTCTGTGTCCTTGGTGTCTCCCACCTCCTCTGTGTCCCCGGTGTCTCCCACATCCTCTGTGTCCCCGGTGTCTCCCACCTCCTCTGTGTCCCCGGTGTCTCCCACCTCCTCTGTGTCCCCGGTGTCTCCCACCTCCTCTGTGTCCCCGGTGTCTCCCACATCCTCTGTGTCCCCGGTGTCTCCCACCTCCTCTGTGTCCCCGGTGTCTCCCACATCCTCTGTGTCCTCTGTGTCTCCCACGTTCTCTGTGTCCCCGGTGTCTCCCACGTTCTCTGTGTCCCCGGTATCTCCCACGTTCTCTGTGTCCCCGGTGTCTCCCAAGTCCTCTGTCTCCCCGGTGTCTCCCAAGTAATCTGTGTCCCCGGTGTCTCCCAAGTCCTCTGTGTCCCCGGTGTCTCCCAAGTCCTCTGTGTCCTCCGTGTTTCCCACATCCTCTGTGTCCCCGGTGTCTCCCAAGTCCTCTGTGTCCCCGGTGTCTCCCAAGTCCTCTGTGTCCCCGGTGTCTCCCAAGTCCTCTGTGTACCCGGTGTCTCCCAAGTCCTCTGTGTACCCGGTGTCTCCCAAGTCCTCTGTGTCCTCCATGTCTCCAATTTCCTCTTTCTCTCCGGTGTCTCCCACGTCTTCTGTGTCCCCGGTGTCTCAAACGTCCTATGTGTCCCTGGTGTCTCCCACATCCTCTGTGTCCTCGGTGTCTCCCACATCCTCTGTGTCTCCGGTGTCTCCCACATCCTCTGTGTCTCCGGTGTCTCCCACATCCTCTGTGTCCCCGGTGTCTCCCACATTCTCTGTGTCGCCGGTGTCTCCCACATCCTCTGTGTCCTCTGTGTCTCCCACATCCTCTGTGTCCTCAGTGTCTCCCACATCCTCTGTGTCCTCTGTGTCTCCCACGTCCTCTGTGTCCTCTGTGTCTCCCACGTCCTCTGTGTCCTCTGTGTCTCCCACGTCCTCTGTGCCCCCTGTGTCTCCCACGTCCTCTGTGTCCCCGGTGTCTCCCACGTCCTCTGTGTCCCCGGTGTCTCCCACGTCCTCTGTGTCCCCGGTGTCTCCCACGTCCTCTGTGTCCCCGGTGTCTCCCACATCCTCTGTGTCCCCGGTGTCTCCCACCTCCTCTGTGTCCCCGGTGTCTCCCACGTCCTCTTTGTCCCCTGTGTCTCCCACCTCCTCTTTGACCCCGGTGTCTCCCACCACCTCTGTGTCCCAGGTGTCTCCCACCTCCTCTGTGTTCCCGGTGTCTCCCACCTCCTCTGTGTCCCCGGTGTCTCCCACCTCCTCTGTGTCCTCGGTTTCTCCCACATCCTCTGTGTCCTCGGTTTCTCCCACGTCCTCTGTGTCCTCTGTGTCTCCCACGTCCTCTGTGTCCCCGGTGTCTACCACCTCCTCTGTGTCCCCGGTGTCTACCACCTCCTCTGTGTACTCGGTGTCTCCCACATCCTCTGCTTCCCCGGTGTCTCCAACCTCCTCTGAGTCCCCGGTGTCTCCCACGTCTTCTGTGTCCCCGGTGTCTCCCACCTCCTCTGTGTCCCCGGTGTCTCCCACATCCTCTGTGTCCTCAGTGACTCCCACATCCTCTGTGTCCTCTGTGTCTCCCACGTCCTCTGTGTCCTCTGTGTCTCCCACGTCCTCTGTGCCCCCGGTGTCTCCCACGTCCTCTGTGTCCCCGGTGTCTCCCACGTCCTCTGTGTCCCCGGTGTCTCCCACGTCCTCTGTGTCCCCTGTGTCTGCCACGACCTCTGTGTCCCCTGTGTCTGCCACGTCCTCTTTGTCCCCTGTGTCTGCCACGTCCTCTTTGTCCCCTGTGTCTCCCACCTCCTCTTTGACCCAGGTGTCTCCCACCTCCTCTGTGTCCCAGGTGTCTCCCACCTCCTCTGTGTTCCCGGTATCTTCCACCTCCTCTGTGTCCCCGGTGTCTCCCACCTCCTCTGTGTCCTCGGTATCTCCCACCTCCTCTGTGTCCTCGGTGTCTCCCACTTCCTCTGTGTCCCCGGTGTCTACCACCTCCTCTGTGTCCTCGGTGTCTCCCACATCCTCTGCTTCCCCGGTGTCTCCAACCTCCTCTGTGTCCCCGGTGTCTCCCACGTCCTCTGTGTCCCCGGTGTCTCCCACGTCCTCTGTGTCCCCGGTGTCTCCCAGAACCTCTGTGTCTCCCACGTTCTCTGGGTCCCCGGTGTCTCCCAAGTCCTCTGTGTCCCCGGTGTCTCCCAAGTCCTCTGTGTCCCCGGTGTCTCCCAAGTCCTCTGTGTCCCCGGTGTCTCCCAAGTCCTCTGTGTCCTCCGTGTCTCCCACATCCTCTGTGTCCACGGTGTGTCCCACGTCCCCTGTGTCCCCTGTGTCTGCCACGTCCTCTTTGTCCCCTGTGTTTCCCACCTCCTGTGTGTCCCTGGTGTCTCCCACCTCCTCTGTCTCCCCGGAGTCTCCCACCTCTAGTATGCCATATGTTCTCTTCCCTGTTTTACTGTCCACTGTGTGCCTCTCTAATACGCCATATGTTCTCTTCCCTGTTTTACTGTCCACTGTGTGCCTCTCTAGTATGCCATATGTTCTCTTCCCTGTTTTACTGTCCACTGTGTGCCTCTCTAGTATGCCATATGTTCTCTTCCCTGTTTTACTGTCCACTGTGTGCCTCTCTAGTATGCCATATGTTCTCTTCCCTGTTTTACTGTCCACTGTGTGCCTCTCTAATACGCCATATGTTCTCTTCCCTGTTTTACTGTCCACTGTGTGCCTCTCTAGTATGCCATATGTTCTCTTCCCTGTTTTACTGTACGCTGTGTGCCTCTCTAGTATGCCATATGTTCTCTTCCCTGTTTTACTGTCCACTCTGTGCCTCTCTACTATGCCATATGTTCTCTTCCCTGTTTTACTGTCCACTGTGTGCCTCTCTAGTATGCCATATGTTCTCTTCCCTGTTTTACTGTCCACTGTGTGCCTCTCTAGTATGCCATATGTTCTCTTCCCTGTTTTACTGTCCACTGTGTGCCTCTCTCTAATGCGCCCATATGTTCTCCTTCCCATTGTTTACTGACCACTGTGTGCGCTCTCTAGTCATGCCATATGTTCTCTTTGCCCTGTTTTTGACTGTCCACATCTGTGCCTCTCTAATACCCATAGTTCCGCTTCCCTGTTAACTGTCCTCGTCCTCTGCCTCTCAGTATTATCCATATTTTTCTCTTCCCTGTGTTACTGTCCACTATGTGCTCTCTAGTACGCCAAATGTTCGCTTCACCTGTTTCTACTGTCCAACATGTGTGCCTTCTCTAATACGCCATATGCTTTTCTTCCTTCCCTTCTGTACTGTCCACGGGTTGCCTCTCTAGTATGCCATAGTTTTCCATTCCCTGTTTTTACTGTCCACTGTGTGCCTCTCTAGTATCCAATATGTTTTCTCTTACCTGTTTTACTGTCCAATTGTGTGCTTCTCTATATAACCATATGTTCTCTTCCTGTTTTACTTCTTCCACTCTGAGAGTGCCTCTCTAATACAGCTTATGTTTTTTTGTTGTCTCTCTCCTTTTATATACTGTCCTCTGTGTGCCTCTCAGTATGCCATCATGTTCTCTCTTACACTCTTCCCTGTTTACTGTCCACTGTGTGCTCTACCTCGTAGTATGCGCCATTATGTTCTCTTCCCTGTTATTACTGTCCATTCAGTGGTGCTTTCTATCTAGTAATGGCCATATGCTTCTCTTCCCTGTTTTACTGTCACATACTGCGCCTCGCTAATACAGCGTATGTTCTCTTCCGTTTACTGGTCCACTTAGTGTGCCTCTCTAATACCCATATGTTCCTTGCCCTGTTTTACTGTCCACGCGTTGTGCCTCTCTAATACGGCCATATGTTCTCTTCCCCGTTTTACTGTCCACTGTGTACCTCGTCTACGTATTGCCATATGTTCTCTCTTCCCTAGTTTTATACTGTACGCTGTGGGCCTACGCTAGTACGCCATTTGGTTCTCCTTTCCTGGTTACTTACTGATCCACCTGTGTGCCTCTCTTCAATACGCTCCATATGATTGTCCTCTTCCTCCCTGTTTTCAAACTGTCCACTGTGTGCCTCTCTAGTATGTCAAATGTTCTCTTCCCCTGTTTTTACCTGTCCACTCTGTGCCTCTCTAATACGCCATATAGTTCTCTTTCACACTGTTTCTATACTGTCCTCTCGAGCTCTCTGAGAGTGCCATATTTCTCTTCCTGTTACTGTAGCACTGTGTGCCTCTCTAGTATCCATATTTCTCTTCTCCTGTTTTACTGGCCCACAGCTGTGCCTCTCTAATACAGCGTATTGTTCTTCTATTCCCTGTTTTACTGTCCACTGTGGGTGCCTCTCTAGTACGCCTTACACAGTTCTCTTCCTCTGTTTATACTGTCCACTGTGTGCCTCTCTAGATAACCTCTATGTTCTCATTCCCTTTTTTACTGTCCCACTGTGTGCCTCTCTAGTATGTCCATATGTTCTCGTTCCCTGTTCTACTAGTCCATCCTGTCCTCTCTAGTATGCCATAAGTTCTCTTCCCTTAGTTTACTAGTCCATATGTAGTGCTTCTCTAGTATCAGTCATATGTCTCTCCCTGTTTTACTATCCCACTCTGTGCCTCTCTAATACAGCGTAAATGTTCTCTTTCCCGTTTTACACTGTCCACTGCGTGTGCGCTCTCTAAGTCTAAGCCATATTCTCTTTTCTCTCCCTGTTTTTACTGCCACTGTGTCCTGCTCTAGTATTGCGCATTTGATTCTGCTTCCCCTGTATTACTGTCCATTAGTGTCTTCGCTGAGTATGCCATATGTTTCTCTTCCCTGTTTTACGTACCACTCTGACTCTGCGCCTCTCTAATACAGCGTATGTTCTCTTCCGTTTTACTGTCCACTGTGTGCCTCTCTAGTATGCCCATAGGTTGCTCTTCCTCCCTGTTTTAACTGTCCACTGTGTGCCTCTCTAATACGCCATATGTTCTCTTCCCTGTTTTACTGTCCACTGTGTGCCTCTCTAGTATGCCATATGTTCTCTTCCCTTTTACTTAACGCTTGTGTGCCTCTCTAGTACGCCATATTTTTCTCTTCCTGTGTTTACTGTCCACTTGTGTGCCTCTCTAATACGCCTATATGTTCTCTTTCCCTGTTTTACACTGTCACCACTGTTGCCTCTCTAGTATCGTACATATAGTTTCTCTCCCCTGTTTTTCTTCCCGACCTCTGGTGCCCTCTCTACTATGGCCCATAAGTTCATCCCTGTTTATACTGTCCACTTGTGCCTCTCTTTATGCCATAAATGCTTTCTCTTCCCTGTATACTGTCCACGGTGTGCCTCATCTAGTATGCCGATCTGTTCTCTTCCCTGTTTTACTGTCCCACTGTGTGCCTCTCTATATGTCCATATTTCTCTTCCCTGTTTTTACTTTCGCACTCCTATGGCCCTCATAATACACATACAGTTCTCTCACTTCCCTGTTTTAATGTACTGTCCACTCTGTGCCCTCTCTACATGCCTATGTTCTCTTCCTTCTCTTCCCTTCTTTTTACGGTCCACTTGTAGCCTCTCTAGTACGACGCACCATAAATGTTCTCTTCCCTTTTTAACTGTCCACTTGTGACTCCTCTATCAAACCCATATGTTCTCTTCCCTGTTTTACTGTCCTCACTGTGCCCTCTCTAGTATGTCATATTGTTCTCATCCCTGTTTTACTGTCCACTTCTGTGCCTCTCTGAAGTATGCCATATGTTCTCTTCCCGTTTTACAAGTA
Source organism: Phyllomedusa bahiana (assembly GCA_025379985.1). Lineage (NCBI taxonomy): Eukaryota > Metazoa > Chordata > Amphibia > Anura > Hylidae > Phyllomedusa > Phyllomedusa bahiana. The sequence goes on from JAODAL010062899.1 coordinate 13,649, forward strand.
AATACTACCTGTCCACTCTGTGGCTCTCTAGTCAGTTGCCCATAGCTTTCTCTGCCCTTTTTACTGTCCACTCTGAGCCTCTCTAGTAATGCCATATGTTTCTCGCTTCCCTTTTTTACGTCCACTGGTGCCTCACTAGTTGCCCATAATGTTCTCATCCCTGTTTACTGTCCACCCTTGCCTCTCTAATGACAGCGTAATGATCTCTTCCCTGTTTACTGTCCACTCTGTGCCTCTCTAGTTTGCATATCATCTATCCCTTTTTTAACTGTCCACTGAGCCTTCTTCCCCCCCCCCTTAAAGTAAAAAAAAGCCATAAGTTTCTCTTCCCTGTATTTACATGTCGCACTGGGTGCCTCTCTAGTATGGCCATAGTTCTCTTCCTATTTCTATACTGTCCCCATTGTGTGCTTCTCCATAGTATGCCATATTGTTCTCCTTCCCTGTTTTACTGTCCACTCGTGCCCATCTTCTAAATACAGCGTATGTTCTCTTTCCGTTTTTTACTGTCCTCTGTGTCCTCTCTAATACCCATATTTTTCTCAGTCCTGTTTTACAAACTGTCCACTGTGAGCCTCTTCTAATACGCCATATGTTCTCTCTCTGTTTACTGTCCACTGTTGCCTCTCTAGTATGCATATGTTTCTCATTCCCGTTTTACGTACCTGTGTGCCTCTCTAGTATCCATAAAGTTCTCTTCCCTGTTTTTACTGTCCACTCTGTGTGCTCTCTACGTATCTGCCATATTTCTCTTTCCCTGTTTTATTACTGTCCACTGTGTGCCCTCTCAGTATGCCATAAGTTCTCATTCCCTGTTTTACTGTCCACTCTGTGCCTCTCTACTATGCCATATGTATCTCTTACCTGTTTTACTTTCCACTCTATGCCTCTCTAATACACCATATGTTTCCTCTCCTGTTTACTGTCCACTTCTGCGCCTCTCTAATACAGCTTAGTATGTCTCTTTCCGTTTTACTGTCCACCTGTGTGCCTCTCTAATACGCATATGTTTCTCTTCCCTGTTTTACTGTCCACTGTTGCCTCTCTAATACGCCATCATTGGTTCTCTTCCTGTTTTACTGTCCATCTGTTGCTCTCTCTATAAGCCAATATTGTTTCCTCTCCCGTTCTTTACTGTTACGCTGTGTGCCTCTTTAAGTACTCCATAGTTTCTCATTCCCTGTTTTTACTGTCCACTCTGGCCCTCTACTAAGGCCAGATTTCTCTACTTCCTCGTGTTTTAAAGCTGTCCGACTGAGTGTGTGCCTCTCTACATGCCATATGTTCTTCTTCCCTGTTTTCTAACTGGCCACTGTGTGCCTCTCTATATGCCATATGTTTTCTCTTTCCCTGTTTTTACTGTCCACTGAGTCGCCTCCCAATGGCGCCCTACTGTTCTCTTCCCTGTTTTAACTTGTCCAACCGTGTGCCTCTCTAGTATGCCATATGTTCTCTTCCCTGTTTTACTTTCCACTCTATGCCTCTCTAATACACCATATGTTCTCTTCCCGTTTTTCAGTCCTCTCCTGTGCCTCTCTATAATCATAATCATATGTCTCTCTTCCCCGATGTTTTTTTACGCTGTCCACTGTGTGCCTCTCTAGTACGCCATAATGTTCACTTCCCTGTTGTTACTCTCCACATGTGTGCCTCTCTAAACGCCACTTATGTTCTATTCCCTGTTTAACGACACTGTTGCCTCTTATATGTCATATGTTCTCTCCCCTGTTTTACTGTCCACTTCTGTGCCTCTCATAGTATGCCATATTCTTCTTCCCTGTTTTACACTGTCCTACTCTGTGGGCTCTCTAGTTTCCATGATGTCACTCTCCCAGTCAGTAACTGGTCCACAGCTGATGCTCTCTAGTATGCACATAGGTTCTCTTCCCTGTTTTACTGTACCATGTGTGCCTCTCTATAATGACCATACATATTCTCTTCCCTGTTTTTTAACTGTCCACTCTGTGGCCTCGCAAATACAAGCGTATGTTCCTCTTCCCTGTTTTACTGTCCCACGTCTGTGCCTCCTCCTAGTTTAGCCATATGTTCTCTTTCCTCTGTTTACAGGCCCTACTGATGTGCCTCTCTATTAGTCCAGTATGTTCTCTTCCCTGTTTTACTGTCCTCTCTGTGCCTCTCTAGTATGGCCATACTTTCTCTTCCCCTATTTTACTGTCCATTGTTGGCTTCTCCTACGTAATTCCATATGGTTCTCTCCTGTTACTGTCCACTCTGATCAGCCTCTCTACATACAGCGTATGTTCTCTTCCGTTTGTACTGTCCACTGCGGTGCCTCTCTAATGAGTTCACCCTTAAAAATATGTTATGACCCATAATGTCTCTGCTCCCTGTTTACTGTCCACTGTGTGCCCTCACAAATACGCTATTTTATCTCTTCTTCTGTTTTACTGTCCGCTGGGTGGCTCTCTAGTATGCCATTCATGTTCTCTTCCCTGTTTTATCTGCTACGCTGGGTGCCTCTCTAGTATGCCATATGTTTCTCTTCCCTGTTTTATCTGAGTCCACTCTGTGCCTCTCCTCTCTACTATGCCCATAATGTGTCTCTCCCTACCCTGTTTCTAACTGTCCACTCCCGTGTGCCTCTCTATTATGCCATACTAGTGTTCTCTTCCCGTTTTTACTGTCCACTCTGATCCCTCTCTACTATGCCATTTTTTCTCTTCCCTGTTTTACTTTCCACTCTATGCCTCTCTAATACACCATATGTTCTCTCCCTGTTTTACTGTCCACCTCTGCCCCTCTCAAATGACAGCGTAGCTTTCTCTCCGTTTACCAGTCCACTGTGTGCCTCTCTATACGCCATATTGCTCTTTCCGCTGTTTTTTAACTGTCCACTGTGTGCCTCTCTAATACGCCCATACCTGTTCTCTTCCCGTGTTTAACTGTCCACTGATACTGTAGTGCCTCTCCTAGTAAGCCTATATGTTCTATCCTGTTGTACTCTGTACGCTGTGGCCTCTCTAAATAGCCATATGTTCTCCTCCTGTTTTAGCTGTCCACTACTGTGCCTCTCATATCGTATGCCATATGTTCTCTTCCCTGTTTTTAACAGTCCACTGTGTGCCTCTCTAGTATCCATATTTCTCTTCCCTGTTTTACTGTCCACTGTGTGCCTCTCTAGTATGCCATATGTTCTCTTCCCTGTTTTACTGTCCACTGTGTGCCTCTCTAGTATGCCATATGTTCTCTTCCCTGTTTTACTGTCCACTGTGTGCCTCTCTAGTATGCCATATGTTCTCTTCCCTGTTTTACTGTCCACTCTGTGCCTCTCTAATACAGCGTATGTTCTCTTCCCTGTTTTACTGTCCACTGTGTGCCTCTCTAGTATGCCATATGTTCTCTTCCCTGTTTTACTGTCCACTGTGTGCCTCTCTAGTATGCCATATGTTCTCTTCCCTGTTTTACTGTCCACTCTGTGCCTCTCTAATACACCATATGTTCTCTTCCCTGTTTTACTGTCCACTCTGTGCCTCTCTAATACGCCATATGTTCTCTTCCCTGTTTTACTGTCCACTGTGTGCCTCTCTAATACGTTATATGTTCTCTTCCCTGTTTTACTGTTGACTGTGTGCCCCTGTAATACACTGTTCCCCTTTTCTGCTTCACATAGGTTCCCTTTTCTGTTTCACTGTCCACTGTGTGCCTCTCCAATACACCATATGTTCTCTTCCCTGTTTTACTTTCCACTGTGTGCCTCTCCAATACTCGTAGGTTCCCGTCCCTGTTTTAATGTCCACTGTGTGTCTCTGTAATACACCATATGTTCCCTTCCCTGTTTTATTGTACATTACTTTATCTCAATAATTTGTCTTTTGCATCACAGTATGTCGCCCATGGCTTCGGCTTTGTGGTGTCCCTGTTACTTTCCGCTTTTTGAATGTATTTTGTAAGACACGATGTTGATGTTTTGCAATAAAATAATTTTTTTGTTTATATAAAAAAAAAAAAAAAACTATCCTGGAGGGAAGGCTGGAGCTTAGACAGGATCCGGGAAAGGTGAGAATAGCGCAGAGATCACAGCACAACCGTGGTCCGTGACAGGGACCGTGGCGTGCACTGTGACAGTAACCCTAAAACTGACACTGAACCGTGACACTATTACCAGCTGGAGACTGGTATTTTTGGAATGGGAAGGAATCAGAATCCATGGACCTTCCCATCCGGAGAGTATCAGGCTGCAGCTGTCGGTTTTACCTTGGCTGTTTATCGAAAATGGGGGGAGTCCATGAAATTTGTTTTTTTTCTGACAATTCAGTAATTACAGTAGTTGCCTATTTTTGTATTCTCAATAAATGATTTTTGAAAAAGTAAGTGGGGGTCACCCTTCCCACTCCCAATACCAACCTGCTGCTCTCCCAGAAGTGGACCATCACATTAGAGGGTCCGCTGGTGATGGCAACCTGGCTCTTCCTTCTACCCCTAGTGTATTGGGTACTAGGATAATAGTGACATAGGCCTTGTGATGACGAAAACCACCGCTGGCTGACACCAAGCCCACATCTGTGCACACTGGTGGCTACCACTATATGGTCACTGTTTGGTGGTAGTATACAGTCTGCAGAGCCTGTGTACACTGTGTCTACCACTATATGGTCACTGTATGGAGGTATTATACACTGCAGAGCCTGTGTACACTGGTGTCTACCACTATATGGTCACTGTATGGAGGTAATATACAGTCTGCAGAGGCTGTGTACACTGGTGTCTACCACTATATGGTCACTGTATGGAGGTAATATACAGTCTGCAGAGACTGTGTACACTGGTTTCTACCACTATATGGTCACTGTATGGGGGTAATATACAGTCTGCAGAGCCTGTGTACACTGTGTCTACCACTATATGGTCACTGTATGGAGGTATTATACACGGCAGAGCCTGTGTACACTGGTGTCTACCACTATATGATCACTGTATGGTGGTAGTATACAGTCTGCAGAGCCTATGTACACTGGTGTCTACCACTATATGGTCACTGTATGGAGGTAATACACAGACTGCGGAGTCTGTGTTCACTGATGCTGTAGTTCCTCATTCACATATAGACCACTGCTGCAGCACCCCTTCTCTAACACACATTGACTGGTGCTGCAGCACCCCCCCCCCCATCACCCGGCTGACCATAAGAGCTTACACTCTACAGGGGAGAGGACCCCACTGACCATAAGAGCTTACACTCTACAGGAGAGGACCCCGCTGACCATAAGAGCTTACACTCTACAGGAGAGAGAGGATCCCTCTGACTATAAGAGCTTACGCTCTACAGGACAGAGGACCCCGCTGACCATAAGAGCTTACACTCTACAGGAGAGAGAACCCCGCTGACCATAAGAGCTTACACTCTACAGGAGAGAGGACCCCGCTGACCATAAGAGCTTACACTCTACAGGAGAGAGAGGACCCTGCTGACCATAAGAGCTTACACTCTACAGGAGAGAGGACCCTGCTGACCATAAGAGCTTACACTCTACAGGAGAGAGAACCTCGCTGACCATAAGAGCTTACACTCTACAGGAGAGAGGACCCCGCTGACCATAAGAGCTTACACTCTACAGGAGAGAGAACCCCGCTGACCATAAGAGCTTACACTCTACAGGGGAGAGGACACCGCTGACCATAAGAGCTTACACTCTACAGGAGAGAGAGGACCCCACTGACCATAAGAGCTTACACTCTACAGGGGAGAGGACCCCAATGACCATAAGAGCTTACACTCTACAGGGGAGAGGACCCCACTGACCATAAGAGCTTACACTCTACAGGAGAGAGAGAGCCCGACTGACCAAAAGACTTACACCTCGGGAGGAGGACCCCACTGACCCTAAAGCTTACACTCTCAAAAGGGGAG
>JAODAL010062900.1:0-19517 GCA_025379985.1 Phyllomedusa bahiana
ACAAAACTACAGCATTTCAGAGTAGGGACACAGCGCTGGGAAACGGGCAGGTTTGACACTGGCTTGTGCTGTTCTCAGCAAGGGGGGCGTAAAACTATATGACAGGTTCTCTTTAGGCCTCGTTCACACGGCTTATTTGGGCGCGGATTGGAGCCGTACTGCGCGCCGGATTTGCGCTTCAGTACGGCTTCAATCCGTCCCTGTCATTATGGTAATCCACAGTTCTCATAGAGAACTGTGGATTCCGTCTCTTCTCCCCGCTCGGCGAATCCGCCGCGGGGGGAAAAAGTGACATGCACATTATTTACGACATGTACGCGCCGCGTGAATTAATGAGTTGTCTATGGGGCCCGGCGAGCTTGCCGCCCCCCGCCCCCGCCCCCCCCTGCACGGCTGCCGGGCGTAATTGCGGGGCGGAATCCGGCCTCCCCGCAATTACGCAGGCAATAAGCCGCGTGAACATTGCCTTAAAGTCTGGATTCCGAGGTTAAATACTCGGCTATAACTGAAAGTAAACTACTCACATGGAGCTCAATTGAAAATATGTGTAATTTTGGCAGTCAGGTTTTCGCCATAAAAATTATCAGTGGTGATGGCTAAAAACCTTGTGCCCCAAACATATGTAGTTTTTTAACACGAATCTGTGTCCAAAACAACATAGAAATGAGATTAGTTTTTGACTGTAAACTGTGTGTAAAAAACAATCCTCAAACCACATGCAATAACATGTGAAACACTCATTGAAAACCGTGTCATCTGACAGAATCTGCTGAGTAAGTTTTACTTGTCGTGTGGACGTACCTTAAAAGAGCTTTTTGGGCAAAACAGTATCCTGCCTAGTGCAGGGGTTTTGTCACAGAGACTCCTGCACTACCTGCTTATTCCCTTTAGTAGTCATAATGCAGTGTAAGGCTATGTTCACACGGCTTATTTGCAGGGTGTAATTACACCCCGCAATTACGGCGTTGGGCGGGGGCGGGGACGCGGGAGCGGGGAGCGGCGGGCCAGCACTCTTCGCCGCGCCCATAGACTATCATTACTAGCGGCGCGTTAACCGCCGCTAGTAATTCACGTGTCACTTATCTCCCCCTCGGCGGATTCACACCGAGCACGGAGAGGAGACGTAATCCATAGTTCTCTATGAGAACTGTGGATTACCGTAATGACTGGGACGTATTCCAGCCGTAATTTGCGCACTACGGCGCGTAATTACGGACTGAAATACGTCCCAGTCATTACGGTAATCCACAGTTCTCATAGAGAACTATGGATTACGTCTCCTCTCCCTGCTCGCACAATACGACGAACGGGGAGATAAGTGACATGCTACTTATTCACGGTGTATACGCACCGTGGATAATGCAGGTTTATGGGGCCGGCGGGCTGCCGGCCCCCCCCTGCCCCGCCCCTGTGCACACGGCGTAATTGCGGGGCGAAATACGTCCCGCTGTTAAACCGTGTGAACATAGCCTCTGCCCATAGACCGCAATAGAAAATTCATGCTGTAGTCTACACAGCATGGATTTTCTACTGTGGTATTTCTAAACCGCTGGCCCTCCACCGGAAGATAGAACATGTTCTACAGTGATTGCAGAAAGTATTCAGACCCCTTTAAATTTTTCATTGCAACCAATTGGTAAGATCAAAAAAGTTCATTTTTTTGGCTCATCAATTTACACTCTGCTCCACCCCCCCATCTTTGAAAAAAAAAAAATAAATGTAGATATTTTTGCAAGAAAAACTGAAATATCACATGGTCATATTTATTCAAACCCTTTGCTGTGACACTCATAATTAACTCACATGCTGCCCATTTCCTTCTGATCCTCCTTGAGATTATTCAATTCCTTCATTGGAGTCCAGCTGTGTTTAATTAAACGGATTGGACTTGATTAGGAAAGACAAACACCTGTCTATATAAGACCTCAAAGCTCACAGTGCATGTCAGAGCACATGAGAATCATGAGGTCTAAGGAACTACCCAAGGAGCTCAGAGACAGAATTATGACAAGGCACAGATCTGGCCAAGGTTACAAAAGAATTTCTGCAGACACTCAAGGTTCCTAAGAGCACAGTGGCCTGCATAGTCCTTAAATGGAAGAAGTTTGGGATGACCACAACTCTTCCTCGACCCGGCCGTCCAGCCAAACTAAGCAGTTGTGGGGGAAGAGCTTTGGTGAGAGAGGTAAAGAAGAACCCCAAGATCACTGTGGCTGAGCTCCAGAGATGCAGTAGGGAGATGGGAGAAAGTTCCACAAAGTCACCTATCACTGCAGCCTCCACCAGTCGGGGCTTTTTGACAGAGTGCGGACGGAAGCCTCTCCTTGGTGCAAGACATATAAAAGCCGCAGACAGTTTGCAAAACAACACATGAAGGATCCCAGAATATGAGGAATAAGATTCTCTGGTCTGATGAGACGAAGATTGAACTTTTTGGTGTTAATTCTAAGTGGTATGTGTGGAAAAAACCAGGCCCTGCTCATCACCTGCCAATACAATCCCAACAGTGAGACATGGTGGTGGCAGCATCATGCTATGGGGGTGTTTTTCAGCTGCAGGGACAGGACACGACTGGTTGCAATGAAGGAAAGATGAATGTGGCCAAGTACAGAGATATCTTGGATGAAAACCTCTTCCAGACGCTCTGGACCTCAGACTGGGCCGAAGGTTCATCTTCCAACAATACAATGACCCTAAGCACACAGCTAAAATAACAAAGCAGTGGCTTCAGAACAACTCTGTGACCATTCTTGACTGTCCCAGCCAGAGCCCTGACCTAAACCCAATTGAGCATCTCTGGAGAGACTTGAAAATGGCTGTCCACCAACGTTCACCATCCAACCTGAGGGAACTGGAGAGGATCTGCAAGGAACAATGGCAGAGGATCCCCAAATCCAAGTGTTTAAAACTTGTTACATCATTCCCAAGACGACTCATGGCTGTACTGACTCAAAAGGTGCTTCTACTCAATACTGAGCAAAGGGTCTGAATACTTAAGACCATGTGATATTCCAGTTTTTCTTGTTTAATAAATTTGCAAAAATATCTACATTTCTGTGAACTTTTTGGATCTTACCTAATGGCTGCAATGAAAGTAAGAGTGAAAAATGTAAAGGGGTCTGAATACTTTCCGTAGCCACTGTATCTTCTGCCGTATTCCCATACAGTCAATGTCAGGAAATCTGAAAACCGACTGTGTTTTTTTGCGTAAACCCTCATCAGATTTTGACGGCAATTTAACCTGGGAAGAAATCAGTGTGCAGGAGGAAGGAGAGGTTAATCTGTGATTATCTCCTATTGTGAATTGTGAATAATGTGTTATCTATACACATTGGTGAAACCTTTCAGTATCTCCCTGCCTGTGCAGATAATAAGGAGACTGCTGAAAAGTTTTCTCTACAGAAGTTTTAAAAAAAATATTGATAGCGATATAGAAAAATTAAAAAAAAAATAACCAAACAATAGGTCACTTTCTGATGAGATGTTCTTTTTAAGAATTTGGATTACTTGTAGCTGAACGCCCACAATTGGCTGAATTGTAAGAGAACTGTGTTATTCTATTACTATTTATGGAATTTTGTTATTTATATCTAACATTTTGTAATACATTTTTATCCTACATGACTCATAAATCAAGAATCAGATGTTTACTTTTTATGAAAGCAGCAAAAACTAAAATGTCACTTTAGGTGAAGTATTTGCTATGATTCCTGCAGAACGCTTCTGAGGTCATGCACAGCTCTGCACGCTCTGTAAAGCTTCTGTACAACAAGCGTTGTCGTTCCTTTATATCTGGCTGTTTCTGAGATGATAACCTTCAACTGAAAACACTAGGAAGAGAACACTCTAATTTTAGGGTAATGATTTTGGAGCATTTTTGAATTGTCACCTGTTCTGTGATCAGAAGGAAAAATATTATTAGAAAATGTAAATTGCTTTACTGTGTCATTTGTGTATAATTGGTTACAATTTAATGGGGTTGTCTACTTTATATTGTTTTTATTGATCATGTACATAGTAGTAAATCATACAATTTTCCATTATAATTTTGCTACTGTACCTCTTTTATACCAATGTAGTAGGCCTTTCTGTAGCACAAAAATGCTACAGCCCACATTTCTGCCCCTAGTAATGATTCCCATGGAGTAATAGTAATAGTAATAGTGCACTGGACATGGCGTCAGTCATGTGATCCGTCACATGTCATGTGACCCCAGTATCTAAGTAGCAGTAGATTATTGAGGAGTAGAACTTCTCCAGTATTACTACCTCCAGTAGCATCTTATCATGTGACCACCACACAGGTCATGTGGACCCATTGTATCCAGATTACTGTAGTATGATGCGAGGAGCAGATACTTCTCCAGCATTACCACCTCCAGAGTGTCTTTCATGTGACCTAGCAATACAGCGTCATGTGACCCTGGTATCCAGGACACAGTAGTTAGTGATATGGCTGGAACAGTAACTTTCTCCAGTATTACCACCTCTCAGCAGCGTCCTATATCATGTCGACCATCCACACAGGTCATGTGACCCTGGTATCCCCAGGTAACGTAGTGTATGGGAGCGAACAGATCTTCTCCAGTATTACTTACCTCAGCGTGTCTTATCATGCTGTACCACCACACAAGTCATGTGACCTGGTATCCGGTAAACAGTAGTGTAGGAGGTGCAGAACTACTCAGTCACTTATACCCTCCAGCCAAGAGTACTTTATCATGTGACTACACACAGGTCATGTAGACCCTGGTATCCAGCGTAACCGTATAGTATATGAAGGAGCCAGAACTTCTCCACCAGTATTACTACCTCCAGCAGTGTCTTACATGTGACCACCCCACAGGTCATGTGACCACCTGGTTATCAGGTAACCCGCTATTAGTGTATGGAGAGCAGAACTTCTCCAGTATTACTTACCTCCAGCAGTGTCTTATCATGTGACACAACACAAGGTCATGTGACCCTGGTATCCGGCTATAGTAGTTTATGAGAGGAGCAGACTTCTTCAGTATTATACGCACCGAGCAGCGTCTTATCATGTGACCACTACACAGGTCATGCTGTCGCTGGCGTATCCATCTGGTAACAGTATTGTAATGGAGGAGCAGACACTTTTCCAGTATTATACCTCCAGCACAGAGTCATACTATCCATGTGACCACCACACAGCGTCATGTGGACCCTGGTATCCAGGTAACAGTAGTTTTATGGAAGTGAGACTGAACTTCTTCAGATATTACTACCTCCAGCAGCCCGTCTTATCATGGGTCCACTACACAGGTCATGTGATGCTGGTATCCAGTCGGTAACAGTAGTGTATGGTGGAGACAGATCTTCTCCAGTATTACTACATCAGCAGTATCATGTGACACCAACACAGGTCATGTGACTGGTATCCAGGTAACAGTAGTGTATGGAGGAGCAGAAATTCTCCAGTTTTTACTACCTTCCAGCAGCATCTTATCATTGACCACCCACACAGGTCATGTGACCTTGGTATCCAGGTAGGTCTAACCAGTTGTGTATTGAAGAGCCAGTAACTTCTCACAGTATTACCAACTACAGCTGCGTCTTATCATTAACCACCATCACAGGTATGTGACCCTTTGGTATAGGCTAAACAAGTAGTGTGTATTGGAAGAGCAGAACTTCTCCTGTGTTTACTACCTTCCAGAAGCGTATTATGTGACCCCCACACAGCGCATGTGACCCTGGTTATCAAGGTAAGTAGTAGTGTTTTATGGAGGAGCGAGAACTTCTCAGATTACTACACTCCAGGCAGTTATTCTTTCCATGTACAGTATGTCAGTGTCTTTGGAGAGACACTGTACATTCTTTTCTCAGTCTCATTTTTCTGCTTTGTTTGCTTTATTGTATTTTTCTTTAACAATTAACTTTACTAACAACATGACATCCTACCGTCACACTAAGCCAATACACACAATGATAAGGGGGGGGGGGAACGGGGTTTATGGAATAATCATATTTAATAATAATTTTCTCATCATTATTTCTATTCAGTTTCCCCATAGATTTTGTTACTAGCTGACTGTCACAAGGTCAAATGACTCTCGTCATGTTTAGTCCATACAGTTATTCTATGGGAGCCATTGCTATAGACAGGAATGTGGGCTGTACTTTTTTGTTTTCTAGATATGGGCCTACTGCAATGGTATAAAAGAGACACAAGTGAATCATTTTTTTATATATCTATATTAGAAAATCGTTTGATATACACATAATAAATAAAAACTGTATAAAGTGAACAACCCATTTACACTTTGTACAGAGCCGCCAAACATGGTTAGATGCCTCACTGACACCAGGGGACCTATGTACCAGAAGTGGCCCATGGAGAAGATGGGAGATGGAGACCGAGCAAAGGCTGGTTTCATTGACTCCCCTATAGGTACCACAAACCTGCATTGTACTCCTATTTTCTACTAACACAGCCCCAAACAAGAAATGAGACAACATTGTTGACTGCATGAGCTCTGTATGGGGCGAGGTGAGGGGATCAACAGGATGGATTTGATGGCGGATCATCTTTTGTGGCAGCAAATCGCTACAATACTGGCAAATAAAAAATTTGCCCAACAGATAGCCAAGCAATTTGGTGCAGGTTTTGGTACCTGTATTACCCCATCAAATCTAGTGGGGCATAAACTATAGTTAATACACAACAGAAACTGACATGTGGATTTAAAATCTGTATCACAGATCAGTTTCCATGTAGACAATTTCAACCATATAGTCATGGGATTTATAAATTCCCATCCACATGGCTGGCACTATAATCCGCTGTGGATTTTGCTTGTGCAAATCTGTGTGCACTCACACTTGTGCAAATCCAGATTGTGTGCATTCACCCAAAGAGAAGCTCACTGTATATATATGAACATATTAATTCCAATCCTACAAATGTGTAGTATCTAAGTTTAGCTTCCTTCCCATGCCGCTCTTAGGAGACCTGACAGGACTGCTCAGTGTTATGTTCCCATACATTCTGCCTGGGTTAATTTTTTAAGGAACTTATCAGCACAGTATTTGTGTGAAGCCACCCACTCATGCAGCGTTTACCAGCTGGTAATGGATTCTAGATTAACAAGGGAACTGTGATTCCCTTCAGTGCTTCTAAGGACGACTTTAAATTAAAGTAAATGTCAGTAAAGTGTGAGAGATTTCTGGGAAGTTAATATTAATTGATGAATTTTATTACTAAAAGAAACATGTTCTTCTAACAGTTCTATTAGGGCTGTCAGGGGATGCACACGGAGACACCAGAAAGATGTGAGGCTCTATAATGATCCGAGGTCCAACCTCTGTCCCTTCCTTTTGGGGGAACCCGATCATTAATAGGTAGACCCCAACCAGAAGACTGCAGATCTGCCTGGCCAAGTGACGACACAGACATAGCAAGAACAAACACAGAACAAACAAGAGAGAGTCGGATCGCCGGCCAAGTCAGCAAAGAAGGATGGGCAGCGCCAAGAGTCACAGAAATGAGTGACAAGAGAGTAACAGGAGTCCAAGCAAGGGAGTCAAAGAACACAGAGTACTCAAATAAAAAACACAGGCGACAACTACAGGTAGAGGAACCAATATAGCAGGCAAAGAGCGACAGGAAGCAGGGGACTATGAGTAGGGAAGAGGAGGAAGTAGAACCGAAGTGATAGGTTAATGGAAATGTCAATCACCAAAAGAACAAGTTAACCCAAGTAGTGCTGGAAGATTCCCGGCCTTTGGCGAGATTGGGTGATGCCTGGAATATATTAAAGCCATAATAAAGCTTAGCAGACGGACGTTCACACTAGGGCGAAAGTATCATTGGCCGATGCCCGCCAGTTTTGTGGTGCGCAGCTGGCCTGTGGCGTTTGGTGCACTGAGTCGGAAAGAGGGTCTGCCATGCGCGTTGTGCACACATTCATTTCAATTGCCGAAGTAACTGTACAAACACTGGTATACCGAGAATTGGGTCCGGGCTTTCCTTTATGTGAAGTTGGGGGGGCTTTTGCTTTTGCGACCCCTACCACATTGCCCACTTTTATTGCCCCAAAATGAATCTAACATAGATCGCCGAATGACTGCTATGTGAACATAGATAATTGTCTTTTGCACTAAAGGAGGGAAATACATGAGAAGATTGTGACGATGCTGAGAACTGTATGGGCCAGTGCTGCACCCTTTTGCCCTTGCTTGATTTGTGGTGCATGAAATTTGCAATTCAACACCTACATTATACAACTAAGGCCTGCCGTTCACTTCTGCATTGGAGTTTCTGTTTGCAAACCTCCATCACAGAGGCAGAGAGATTTCGGCACCAAGCTCATTAAATGACAGGACACTATTGGACTACAAAAGGTATTGGGTTTCCGCTTTTTGTGAAGTGACTGTTAGAGTGCGTTTCACGGCCAGATGACCAAATAGCCGGTCGAGAAAACTTTACTGACAGTATTTGCGTCTTTTTTTGGCACGCAGAGGGACGGCTTTTTTCCTTGGTTTGCACGATACAAGATCTCCTCCTTCTCACTCACCCATGTTCATGTTTTGCACTGCCCAAAAAGTGGGGCCCCCACAAAGAATTAACAGGTTCTAAGTTTTTCATTACGCTGGCTGTCCTAAAAAAACCGTCCAGCAGACAAAATCTATGAAGTGGAGACTGCCTACAACAGATTTTCTATGAATGTCAATGTAAAAGGTTGACAGTCGGCTTACAGGCGGACTTTCACTATCCAAAAAAAACGTCTTAAAAACGACGGTAAACCTGTGCCGTGGGGGACAAGCCGTTATTTTACCAAAAAGAAGTGCCTGCATGCAGCGAAAGTATTTTTCTGTCTTTGCTTGATGGAATTTTGTGCAGCCAGATTCTCCGGAGCTGCTGACGCAAATGTGAACCATGGCCTATATGCTTCTTTGACCCACATGGTATGGTCCTGGACTGGCAAAATCTAATGTGACGGATAATGAAGCAGATTTAAAAACACTGTTAAGCATTGTGGTTTCTTTAGCCAGGTCAGGGCTGCTGCCAAACCAAGCCATGACCACCTGTGTGTTTCCACCCTATAGGCCTTTTTAGTGCCGTAGATTGTTTACTTGGGGTGAACCCCACATTAGGGTGCCCTTTTTTTCTTTTTGCTATGAAGTGGTCTCTTCTCGTGGGCATGTGAATATATCGATAGATTGCGTGCAATTAAGTAATCACTCATCGAGGTTCGTAGCAGACTCCACTGGGCTCACTAGCAGTAAACAAATTACTTCATGCTCAGCTGAATCAGTGGATTTAGCTTCTGGGTTCACCTCACCCACTGCTGCGCACGCCCCTCCTTGTATTTATGCCGGTTAATTCTCTCTCTCCTTTTTGTACTAATTTCTTCTTGGCAGCTAGGAAATAATTGAAATTGCCAATTTATACGAATGTTTTCTGGATCCCACATGTAGGAAAATCTCGTACGTAGTAAGCGTTATAGTAAGCATTTATTGCTTCCATGGGTATACCTTGAATGCTGTGCCCATTGTACGGCTGAATGATGACTTCACATATTCTATAATGTTTATGTTGCAATTACAGGCAGTGAGAAGGACTCCCTTACGTGGTATAAGAATTATCATGCGATAGTGTGTGTGTACCGTACTTAGATCTATCAATATAAAATATGAATTAAAACACTTTCCTATAAATAGGTATGTGAAGATCTTCAGACTCGTCACACGTTCCTTGTTATCTTAAAGTTCCCTTGCCCCCCAGAGGTTGTCGGGGGGACACGCAGCGGCTCACTTTTTCCATATTTATCTGATTCCGTTTTATCGCATTCCCTGGTAACACAATTGTCTGCATAGTTGCCAAGAAACAGCTCCTTGAGTCTTTGCGAACACAAGAACAGTTATACAAAGTGATTTCATTATTCGGCAGACATATGCTGATGGCCGAGCAATGCGAAGTATTTTAATGGATAATTGCCAGGCTTTCACTAGAAGTTACTGTAATTCCTGGCTTTAACAATCTTTTTATACTGCTCAAGTAGTTCATTATGTTATTGTTCTAAGGTGCACTTTAAAGGGGAGTCCTCTCAACCCCCAGGACTGCCAATTCGATTGAATGATTTTAACTTGCAATGTTAATGCTATTGGAGAGGTCAGGAGATTACAGACTAAAGAGTTTACTTATGTCATAATAAGATGTATATGAATCTATTGCTGCTCAAGGTGGGAAGCCATTATGTTTGAAACTTGAACATTCTCAGTTGTAATGTTGAGACTATAAGCTTTATATGGTCTGCAGTAGTGTTGTGATGTATGTGTTTTTTATTTGTAGTACAGTGATTCTTCGAGTTACATTATTAACGGGTTTGTACCTTCAATAACAAATTAATTACATATCATATAATTTAAAAGGTTAAAGGGGTTTTTGCCAAGAAGTGAGTTCCTTACTCTAACAGGTGATACTACCCCTCTTGCATGCCCTTTGAAAAAGGGGGTGTGTTGTGTTTCTGTAGTTTAAAAAAACAAGTACCTCCCTCCTCTGTGATGTCATCAACCTCCACCTCTCCATGCTACGTTCCTGATATTCAGCTCTGCTACTTGAAGCAAAATGTTATTTGGCTATTCCACAAGGGGGATAACTGTGCATTGTGCCACTTTTCTCCTCTTATCTACTCAGGAGAGAAAAAGCTCTCAGAAGGCAGCATTATATCGTTCATTAAACTGCTGCAGGGGGGAGTGTGGAGGGTGAGCAGGGAAGAATCTGCATGTTTACTCAGATAATTACATTCACAACCAGTGATTATTATACCTAAAGACACTGGATCTTTTCTCCACAGTCCCTTCTAAGCTCGTTCATGTTCCCTGCCATCAGATAAGAAGTGCATACAATGCAAGTGCGGGCCAGAATCAGCTCCTCTTGCTCATGGTCATGTCTAATGTAAACTGTCAGGAAGACTGAACGAGGCCAGGTAAGTCAGGCTGTAGATCTCAGGGTTCACTTTTTTTTAATGACATTTATTTTGAAACACGTGATTAAATACCCATTTGGAGGATTCCCACATCAACATTAGATCATGAAAAAAACTCCTTTAAATGATGTATGATGACAGAGAAAAAATAACCCTTACATCACCTTTGCTCTTTGCCCCTACATCCTGCCTTACCTCCATTTTTCAGCCTTTAAGGATAGTGGGTGAGTCCTTTGTATGACATGTATGAAGATCGGGGGGGAAGGTTCAAAGCGCCTGTTTAACATTTTTTCCGTTTTAATTAAAAATGTGCCTGAAGTATGTCGGCGCCTCTGAAGTGACGCTGATAAATGCGGTGTAAAGTTCCATGCACCTCGCCTGATGTATGAGGCAATTGCGGAACTTATGCGCTAACATGTATTAAGAGAACAGGCTGGAAATCAGCGAAAAATCAGTTAAGCATGTTAGTGATTGCGGAATAAATGTATTTTTGCTTCTTTCACCTTTTATTCTATTTAGTAATATACAGCAAGAGCCAGCACTAGCACAGCACAGGTCTTGCCCTGAGACCTGTGCTGTTCTCCAAGCCAGGATTTCTATGTTCCCAGGGCTTGTTTACGGTTCGTATTTACGGATGTATTTACGTCCGCAAATACATCACCAAATATGCCTAAAATGGATGAACAATTAGTTAGAATTGATGCCCAATGGAAAACACGGATGTATTTGCGGGCGTAATAACGTTGTAAAATACGCCCAATATTAATCCGTTTTTTTCCAATGCGTATCAATTATAAGCTATTTGTTCATTATTTTAGGCATATTTGGTGATGTATTTGGGGGACGTAAATACATCCGTAAATACAACCCGAAACAAGCCGTGGGAACATAGAAACCTGTTTTTGGAGAACCACAGGTCTCAGCAAGACATGGTGTGTGTGGCTCTTGCGGGTAAAATACTAAATTAAAATAAAAGGTGAAAAAAAGCAAAAAATACATTTTACATTTTTTTTTGGTTTTAAAAACCCCCTTCCCCCAACGGGAGCCGGGTTTTTGGCCTCCCCTGACAGAGCCCCCCATTTTTAAAATTTGGGCCCTGTTTCATTTTAAATGTGAGAATAATTTTTTTAGCATTTTAACCTATCCTTTGTGATTCAGAGATTGTTTTCTCGGGGAACTTTTATACTTTAAAGATAGTAAGAAATTTTGGCCCAAAAAAATGCTTGTTTATTTGTGAAAAATAAAAAATGGGAAAAAATTAGAAAAATTTCCCAAATTTTAAATTTAAAAAATTTTTTCTGCATTTTAAACAGATAGTTTTTCCCATTTCAAAAGTTTAAAACCTAGCATCCCAAATATGCCCCTGCTGTATTTTTCCCTAATTTTTTTAAATGTTTTTTTTTTTTTTTAGAATTAGGGGGCTTAAAAATTTGTATTTAATTTTTCAAAAAAAAATTTTGGGAAAAGACACTTTTTTTAGGGACCATCCAGTTCTAACTGACTTTGATTGACCTGTATGTTAGTTTACCCCAAAAAAATTGCCCTCATTAAGAAACAACACCCCTTAAAGTTATTCAAAACCCGCATTTTTGGGGAAGTTTAATTAACCCATTAGGGTTTAAACGGGAAATTAAACCCAAAGGGTGGAAGTGAATTTTTCCAAAGTTTTACTTTTTTTTGGCGGGTTTTTTCAATATTTAAGGGCTTATTCACGGGGGAATACGGTAAATGTGATCTGGGAAAATATGCAAAATTAATATGATTCCCCCCAGTTTCGGGCCGTTTTCAGAGAAAATCCCATATGGGGGCCCCTTGGCATTTTTTGGGGCTAAACCCACAACCCCCAAAATAGGGAGGGAAACCTACGGGCCCTTCGGGGGCCCTAAATTTCTTTAAACAATTTTATTTTAGGGGAATTTCATTTTTTGGCCGGACCCCCTAAGGTGCTAAAAAATTAATAAACCCCCCCTAAAAAACCCCCCCAAAATTTGGGAAAACTAAACCTTTTTAAAGGGAAAATATCCCGGGGGGTTTTGTGGGGCTTTTTTTTCGCCCCCACAGGTGTGTAAAAAAAAAATTTTTTTTAGGTTAGGCTGTAAAAAATTTTAAAAAAACATTTTTTTTTCCAAAAAATCGCAATTTTTTACCGGAAAATTTATAATTTTTTACAAGGCATCCGGGTAAAAAAACACCCAAAACCTTTTTAACGCAATTTTTCCCAATTCCCGGCAATACCCTCATGGGGGTTTAAAACGCTGTTTGGGCGCATGGCAAAGGCGTAAAAAGGGGGGGAGGGGTTACTTGGTTTTTTGGAAACCCCGCAAAAATTTTAGGGGGGCCATTTTCGCTTTTTTACCAAGCCCCCCAAAAAACCAAAACCCAGGAAACCCTTCCAGAAGTCCCCCCATTTTAAAATTTCAGAAACCCCCCTCATAAGATTTTCATCTAGGGTTGTATTGTGCATTTTGGGTGCAAAGGTTTTTCCAAACTTTTTTTTTTTTTTGCATTGGCTATGAAAATGGGGGGAAAATCCCATTCCCCGCCATTGTTTTTTGGTTTCCCAAATTTTACAAACGTTCGCAGTGCAGTTAAATAAATAGGATATCTTTACTAGGGGGCCCTGTAAATTGCAATATATAGATTTTATATATTTTTTTATTTTTTGTTCTATTACTTTTCCCAAAATAGAAAATTAGGTCTTTTAAAAAAATTTTGCGTTTTATTTTCTGTTATTGATACCCCTAACGTTTTCAGTTTTCTTATCCCGGAGCTGATTAGGGGGTTTTTTTTTTTGGGGGGATAAATTTGGGAGGTTTTTATTTGCCCCATTATGGGGGCATATCCGCTTTAAATCACTTTTTTTTAAGGGTGGTTTTGTGTCCCCTTTTGAACAAAATACAGCTTTTCCTGGGGGGTTTTTTTTTATTTTTTTTTTTTAAAAAAAAGGGTCACCGTGAAAGTATACTGACATGCAATTATTACTAAAGGCGGGTCATTCGATTACAGCGAAAACCCAATTTTGTATTTTTTTTTTAATTTTTTTAATGTTTTAAAACAAAAATTTAAAAACATTTTTATTCAAAAAGGAAAACACTTTTTTCCTCGCCAAATTCTGAGAGCCAAAAACCTTTTTTATTTTTCTTTTTTAAGGGAGCTGTGTAGGGGTTTTGTTTTTTGCGGGATGATTTGGGACTTTTTTTAATTGGTTTTATTTTTGGGGGACCAGACTTTTTTTGATCATTTTTTTTAAATCCTTTTTTTTGGAAAGGGCAGGGTGAAAAAAAATACTGCAATCCTATAGGGGTTTTTTAAATTTTTTATTTTTCACAGCACTCCCCGTGCAGTATCCATGACCAGTTATTTTTACCCCTCAGGGCCCGATTTGATTACGGCGAAAAACCCTTTAATTTAAAATAGTTTTTTTTAAAATTTTGGGAAAACCCCTTTTAAAAAAAAAAAATATTTTTTTATTTTTTTAAAAATAATATTTAAATGCATTGCTGTTTTTCTGAGAGCCCTAACTTTTTTTTTTTTCCCTATACCAAGACGTGTAAGAACTTTTCTTTTTTGCGGGGATGAACGGACTTTTTAAATTTGGTACATTTTTTTTTTTGGGCG
Organism: Phyllomedusa bahiana; assembly: GCA_025379985.1. Lineage (NCBI taxonomy): Eukaryota > Metazoa > Chordata > Amphibia > Anura > Hylidae > Phyllomedusa > Phyllomedusa bahiana. Next base: position 14,571 of record JAODAL010062900.1, read on the forward strand.
TTTATAGATTTTTAAAAAGCCCCCTTTTTTATTCCTTTTAATGTGCCCCGGGTTGCCATAAATGGGGCCCATTCTTTAAATGTTTTTTTTGTTTTTGTTTTTTAAAAACCGCACCATACGGGTTAATTAAGTGAAAAAATTTATAGGGTGGTGGGTTTTAGGGCACGCCCCGATCCCAAAATTTTTTGGGGTACTTTTTTTTTAATTTTTGAACCTTTTTTGGGGGCCGGTTCTTTTGGGTTAAAGGGGAAAAAAGGGAAAAGTGTAGGTTTTTTAAAATTTTATTTTTTGTTTGTGTTTTACTTTTTTTTTTTACTTTTTTTCCATTTTTTAAAATTTTTCCCCAGTGGGGAAAATTTGTAACTGAAATCCCCACTGGGGAAAAAGCAATCATTAGATTGCTTTTTGGGAAAGGCGATCTGTGACCCGCGTTACTGCTGGGCATAGGTCGCCATGGCAACAATGGGGCCCCCAGCCCAAAATGCATTGTGGGCATGGTGACGTCCCGACTACCCGGAAGGATTTTAGAAAGCCATCCGGGGAGTCTGGTTTTGGAGACGGGCGAGCGGCCCCTCCCGTGGGCCCCTGCCCTCGCAGATTTCCGGTTTTGGCGAGGGGGCTCTTTTCCCCCGCCTGCGGCAATTCCCTTATTTGCGGCCATGACAGGGTCGGTAATGATTTTTTTTTCAACCCCCCGGCCGGGGCTCCCCCCCCCGGGCCGGGGGTGATGGGGGATGAACCAGCGGGAATTTACCGTGGTTCCATGCCGCGGGTCCGGGGCGGCTCGCCCCGCAAGGGCCCCCGCGATCCCGGGCCAGGGCGTATGCATAAAATCCAAATTTTCCGGGGAAATCACTTCCCCCCTAGGGCGAAAGCATACGCCCAAAGGGCGGGAAGGGGGTTTAAAAAAGAAAAAAAATTAAAATCATACAATAACATCATGGCTTATTTAAAATAAAATTAGTTTAATTTTCTCCGTATTTTTTAAACCTTTTATTGCTGTAAATTTTTCTTTTGGGGAACCTTAAAAAATTTTCCTTTCAAAAATTTTTTTGAACAACTTTTTCCCAAAACATTGAATTCGGTTTTTTATACAACTTTTAAATTTAACTTTAAATTTAAAAAAAATTTAATTTTTTTAGACAAAAATCTTTTTTATTAGTGTACTGTTGTAACTATAGTCCTAGAGCACATTTTGCCCCATTACAATAAGTTCTAGCTTCACTGCGCCTCCTCCGACTCAGGTAGACGACATTGTACTACAGTAGGTCTGCCTGTCGGAGCTGCAATGCGCCGCACTTTGCCGACCGGCATTCCTACATGCGTCGGAGTATTCGAATCTGGTGCGTCCCGCCCCAGAACGCCCACAGTGCGCCCAAAGCATGCCCCTTCATGTTAGACGCATTCCAAAGTGGTGAAGCTTGCGCCTAACATCGCATTTGAGCGTCCAGCGGAGCGGCACAGTGAGGCGCAGTATACGCCTGAAAACAGGCGGAAAGCCCGATCATGTCGCCCTTTGTGTTGGTCACATGACCATTTCTCAAGTGATCGGGAACTACATTTCACACTGCCCCCTTACTTCACGCTCCGTGGCAGTTAGTACTGTGTTTCTCAGAAAATAAGAAAGGGTCTTATATTATTTGTTGCTCCTAAAGATGGGTTAGGGCTTATTTTCAGGGATGTCCTATTTTCTTGGTCCTCTGCTTGCCGGTACATACGGGACTCTACAACAGTAAATGGTGGATGTCTATTTATAAAGAAAAGCAGACACCCCCAAAGAATCACACTCACTAGACCCCCTAAGACTCAAAACAATTAGAGTTGGCGAGTGCCGATGATGGATGGGCTCTCACACACAGATCTGTATCACGCCTTTCAAGGGGTTGTCATCGTCTGGTTTCTTGTCGTTCCAGTTGTGTTACACTGAGAGCCCAACACTACCCAACCCTTATTGCTGTGTGGTCTTTTGAGTGTGATTCTTTTGGGGGTGTCTGCTTTCTTTAATGAAGGGTCTTCTGTATCTATCCTGCTATGTTCTATATACATTTTTAGATGCGTAGCTGCCTGGACACTTTTTTTTGAACAAACTGTAAATATGGCTTGTTTTTGGAGCAGGGTTTATATTTTAAGCAAACTCCACAGACCAGAAAAATAAAGCTAGAGCTTATTTTCAGGGTAGGTTTCATTTTCAGAGAAACAGGGTAACTGTATGGAGACTCTCAGTCGTATGAACTGGACATGCTTGACCAGATAAGAAAAAAGCATTAGATGGTTGTAACTACTTGCAACAAGGGATATAAGTTACATCAACCAGGGTATGTAGTTAGGAGTGTTGTATTAACACTATTCATTTTTGATAAGTACATAAATTTGCAAAGTTTGTTATATTCCCAACATCTATACAATGGGAAATAATTTCTATCATGGTACAACCCCTTCAACTGGTTTCAGAATGACCATTGTATGCAAAATAATTAAACTTGAGATTATCACTATGGAAAACCAGTGATTGATTCCGATGCCCCTAAATTATAACCTCAACATACTGCAAAATGTAAATGAAAGAAAACTAAGTGGATAACTAATCCAGATAAAGCAAGTCCTTACAATCTGTATAACATCAGAAAGAGCTGCTGGAAGCTGGAAATTACTTTCTGTCCTGAGGACAGGAGTTTCTTTGGGTCATGTACTTTATACACAATGTACCAGAAATAGAGAAAATGGGGCCTTCACCTGATGCTCAAAAGAGCCGTTCATCCTAGCACATGTAAAGAGCAGTACAGAATGTATTACCGCACTGTACTGTAGAGAGGTGCTGCTAGACCGCCAATCACTGTATGCACTTCACTAATACAGAGGTTTTACAACTAAAATGTTCATGATAACTGGTTGGATCTTCCATCAATCACATGTGTCGCAGATCAGCAGTGTCTGGGATTTTGTATGGTGAGTGTGGTTTTCAAGATACAATGTCCCAGAAAAGACCGTTGTATTCCGGAAATATTGTATCCAGTGGCCGTTGTAACTTGAGGGATCAGTGTAAATGCATTGACGACAACAATAGAAAAATGCAGCAAGAAGAGGTTGATGGAATCAAATAAAAACTTTTATGTGTGAATGTAATTATGATATACTGTATGTAAGTTTTCTACAATATTAGAGGCGAAGGATAAGTTTACTGGGGAAAACTGTGCAATTGAAAGGAGGTTGTAGCCTGTATACAAGATGAGATACAGTTGCCGATGGAGGCATGAAGTTCCATATGGCACCTTGCGGCGCATCTTCCCACAGATGTTGCAGCTGGGCCAGAAGATCCTGCGCACCTGTAGGTGACCAAAGGCATGAGGCAGAATTGAAAGGCTAACCACTTGGCCTTCATACTCAAGTCCAATTGTTGTCAGATCCTAAACAGAATGTAGATGCATTGCTAAAGTTGTTACGGTTCAGGCGGAACATAAACAAGTCGGTGCGGAGGGGGAGGGCTTTTCTCCATAAACCACAGGGAAAAGCCATCCCCCTTTATGTCAAAAACAGACCAAATACTGGTCGGCATTTCCCGACCGATATTTGGTCTGTGTCGTGTATACGGCCCTTTAGGACATGTCCCCAAGGCAGGGTTTTCAGTCGGTATTACAGACGGTTTTTGGATTTGAAAAACGTCTATAAACCGACTGTCAACCTTTTTTCATTGATTTAAATAGAAAATCCGTGCAGCAGTCCACACTGCACATATTTTCCGCTGGACGTTTCTTCACACCGCCGGCGTTCCTAAAAACTATGAACATATTAATTCTTCCGCCCAGTTTTCAGGTAGAACATGAACATGTCAGTGGTTGAGGGGGACAAATCCACAAACAGCGGAGAGAACCATCCCCCAAAACCACAGAAAAGATGTCAAAATACCGACCTGATGCTTTTAATCAGAACCTTATCAGTATTTTAACCTGCCGTGTGGACGCACCCTTATATTTTTATGTTTATGATTATACTTGGTCATATAGTACACAACAGGCACAGGTAGACAGGTTCTTACAGAAACCCTACTCATGTGGATCAATACACCTGTCATGGGGATGGGAACCCTTTACATAGCCTACTGTTTAAAACTGTTAGCATCGGATGCAAACAGAATCCACACAATGGCCTTATTCCGCCATAACAGCCATTAATATGGTGTGTTTTTTCCCACCTGTTCTGCTGTTGAGCACATAGGTGTTGGATTGCTGTTAGTATTGCGGTTTCCTCTACATCTAGAGCAGGGGTGTCAGACTTTTTTACACAGGGCGACATCAGCACTACGGTTGCCCCCCCCAAAAGGTTGTTGGAGAGCCTTGGAGAGGTGCTGCGGCACCTGGGTAGAGCTGTCAGAGCTGTGCCACCGTATGTCAGTTGGCTAACAGAGCTGTGTGGAGGTGCACACTGGAGCTCCAATTCCAAGATGGCGCATGCTCCCTATGCTGGTGCCGCTGCCTTTTCCAAACGCTCACTGTGTCCTCTGGGGAAAGTGGAAAGCTGGTTCTTCTGTTTCTGGACCTTGTCTATCTATGCTTCTGTGTCTAAGCTCGCGAGGGCCACATAAACTGATATGGTGGGCCAGATTTGAGTCTGATACATCTAGAGGAAAGAAATTTTCTAAACAAGCATAGAAAGGGATTATTTATCGTGGGAGTGATTAGACTATGACTTTCTCTGTCAGAGGAACTTGTCATGGTGCATTCACTAAGAGTTTAAAAGGGCACAATGCCAAAGAGCAGTAATATCAACTATTTTCAGTAGTTTTCTGGAGAGGGGCCATTGATCCAGAAATGATTTTTGATTGCTAGATTGGAAGTCAGGAAGGAATTTTTCCCCCAAAGGCTACGCCTACAGGCAGAAGTAAAATACCATTGGATTCTGTTATAGAACTGACCACTATTTTACAATCGGTTTTTAATTTTTACTGTTTTC
>JAODAL010062901.1:0-19517 GCA_025379985.1 Phyllomedusa bahiana
ATCTGTAAGCGTTTTCGGCCGCCAAAGACGGGAACCCCCAAAAAAGGGCGCATCTTAATAATTATGCACAGATTTTTAACCCAAAAATTATCCATGATCAAAAATTTTTCGATCAACATAAAAACTGGCCATTTCAATTTTGTCGAAATAATCGCCAACATTTATAAAGAGTCATAGAAAAAAATAAATTACAGAAGCAAAAATAAATTTTAAATTTTTTGATAGGCTGTGATATAGTGTGGTGTTTTGGCGAGGATTTGGATACAATTATATAATTCTATCATTTATAAAAAATAGTTTTTCTTGTTTTGTTGACCAAAAACGGGTTCACTTTCCTCCCTCCCTCCCAGGTCATTGGTGTGTTTTGCGTGAGATTGATTGTTATGTTATTCTGATATCCATGTACCAGACCTTCTTGCTATCGTTTCCTAACCACGTTACCTGATGCCTGCCCTGACCGTACTGCCTGTCCACAACTGTGCTTCTGTCTATCAATTCTGCACCATGCTGTACCCTGGTCACCACCGCAAGCAAGTCATGTTGTACGTAGCGACCTGGTAGTCTTCTGCCACAGCAAGCCCAACCTGCTTTTTGGTGGGCTCTGGGGAAAACTGGGAGGATACTTAGGGCCACATGTATGAAATAGTTTTGGTCTAAAACTCACTTTTTTCCCAATGGGTTTGCAAATTAAAAAACTGAAAAGTGTGGTGTGCACATGCATGTAAGCCCCATGAGTAAATACTTTGTAGAACTACCTTTAGCTGCAATGATAACTGCAAGTGTGGTGACTCAGAGGTGGCAGAGGAGAGGACCGGAGTGGTAGTAGATTTGGCTCCAGTCACGGTTTCCCTTTACAAAGCCAACCTGTGAACCCCATAGTACCTGGTTTTCCTACAGTGTTTTCCCCCAGGATACACTCTGTAGATGTAAACCTCCCTGCCCTGATGGTAGTGGAAGGGTCCTTATTGCTGGTGCAGATGAAGAGACAGGAATCTGAGTGGATGCAGTAAAGAATTCTCTTTTACACCAAGCTAGGTGGGACATACATGACTAGGCACTCCAGAAATATCCTTGCAATAATTCTGAGCAGCCTGTAGTAGGAGTGGCCCCTTAATTCAAATCCAAAAATCCAGACTTTAACTTTACTCCGCAGGAGCTTTCTCTCTAATACTTTTGCTATCTACAACTATCATCTTCTAAGATAACAATAGTGTTGAGCTAGTCCGGAGGCTACTAGACATCAACTGCCATGAGGTCTGTCACGTCAAAGGAGGTACAGTGAGTCCTGACTGAACCCCAGCCCACTGTCCTTGCCTACTTGGTAAACTGCTCTAAATGGCTGGCCCCAACTGGGCGACAGTCCCTATGCTACCAAGTGCAGGGCCCGTCAGGAGAAAGAATAGTCAAACAGTTCAGGTTGGCAACAGAGCAGTAATATTAGATGACAAATCAGAAAATAGAAGGAATACCAGAAAACAATCCAGGGGTGTGAACACTATCAGGAATGAGATACCAAATCAGAAGATAGGCGGAGGTCAAGAACATGAGCTGAGGTCTGGAAATAAGAAAAGCACAATACAGAAAGCAGGTGAAAAGAGCAGCTAGAACCCTTAACAGGCAAAGCAGGAAGGTCTGAGGAGGTTTAAATGGATGCCAGACACCACTTTCTAAACTATATACCCCTGTATTTTCTAGGTTGTCCCCCCTCCTCTACTCTAGCTTCAATGCTTCCATACCCCTTCTAGAATTCTCTCCTGCAGTACAGCAGACCCGCTTAAATTAAGGTGCAATTTAGCTTTAGAACCCAGTACTCTAAGAGCTCAAACCCTTCTGCCCTACCACGACTTCAGCCATGCATTTAACTCCCTGCGCTCCTGCTATCTGTCTTACGTTGCGCATGGCACAGGCAGTATTCCAGAGAACACAACCTTGGAGGTCCTTCCCTTCAAATTGGAGCCTAGTTCTTAACATTATTCTTTATAATCCTCCACCTACCATGTATTCTTTCATTTGTTCCAACATGAACAATGACAGCTAGGTCATTGCCAGATCCTCCCAGTAATTTATCCACCTGGTCCACCACATGCCAATCCCTGGCACATGGGAGACAGCAAATCATTTGGTTAAGGCAGTCTTGGTGGCAAATTATTATCTGTCTTCCGTATTACAGAAACTCCTATATCTACTAACTGTCTTTTCCTACCTGCATTCCCATCCCCCCCCGACTACTAGTTGAACTGTTCTCTGAGCTGCAAGAAAGAGCAGTATCTACTAGATTTGTAATTTCAGATACTGATGCCCTAGCAGTATTACACAACTTTGCAATTTTGCTATGAAGCTCACCCTAAAACTCCCTCTAACTTCATTAACCTAGAAACATGGTTCATCCTGCTAATCTTTTACTTCACACTAGTGTTGAGCGATTATTATCGACAAAGTTGATATCGGCACGGTTTTTATGTTGATCAGATTTTTTCAATCACGCGATAATTTAGGTTAAAATCTGCGCATAATCTATTAATATTGCGTCATTTTCGGCGCTTCCTATCATTTTGGCGGCCAGCAAATAAGCTTAGAGAATAAAAGCAAGGGTGAGCTGGGTGTGGGGAAGTCATGACTGGGATGTGTAGGTTGTGATTGGCTGGAAAAATCACATGACGTCCCTTTTACAATAGGACAGCCCTTCCTGTTCATGATCAGTGTGTGTCTGTGTATCATAAGAACAGGACGTGTGCTTGGTCTCTCTCAAAACAGCTCAGCGAAACTGTTCTCTTTGTTCACACAGACAACTATGCTTTTTGCTGTGAACATTAGAACTTAGGTAGATTAGAGATTTTCAGTTTTTAGTTACTTAGGCTGAGAATTTTAAAGGAGCATCTAGCGCTGTACAGCCACAGGGGGGTGCGGGCGAACACAGACAGACAGGCTGGCAGGCAGGCTTTTGAATGGATAGTGGTTAATTGTGCCATAATCTCCATAATATTGGGATTCTCGCAAGATAACAAATTGTGACTTTTGATCACTATTTTTACTTTTTTGCCATAGGCAAACTTAAAACTCTATCAGTTCTCTATCAAAATTAAAAACTAAAACTTAACTTTTTTTATATCAAACTTTTTAACCCAAATACACACTTTTTTTTTTTTAAAAAAACCTGATCTCAAATCCTCATCTTTTAAAAAAACCCCCCTTTTTTTGCTTCGAAAAAAGGGAAAAAATCCCCTTTCAAACACCGGTTCTGGTGGAACCCCACCTATTAACAGGGGGACCCTTATATCTATAGAAAAGGGTTAACAAGCTTCAGTAAGGGGAAAACCCAAGGGCCAACTACTTGGGCGGGTCGTCCCTACTCTCAAGAAAACCGAAAAAAAAAGGGCCCCCTTGGGGGCACCGTCTGCAGCAGGTGCCATTTGTAGCCAGGGTTTGAGAATCAAAATTTAAAAAAAAAACGTCATGCCTAACCTGGGCCCCCGAAAAATTTTTTCGCCAGCTAACCGGCCCTTTAAAAATAAAGGCTTAGGGGGTCCGACCCACTTTTGGGGTCTGAGCTCATTTCCTTTTTTAAAAACATTTTAAAGGAAAAACACCCCAAAAACAGGTGCTCCCCAAATTTAAAGCCATCAAGAAAACCCACAAAAAACCCCCACCCCCCTTTCCCCTGCGCGTGCACACTTATAACTTTTTGTCCTCCCAAAAGGGCTGCCCAACCAATTCTCTAAATACCCCAACCCAACCTTCACCCAAATTCCCCATCTCCCATAACGGGCTTGCGCCCCACCCTTTTTTTACCCCTAAACTGCCCGTCCCAAAGCAACTGCACCAACAAACCCTAAACCCGACGGGAATGGGCTTCCAACTCACTTCTCCCCATATTATTGAAAAACTGCGTGCCTCACCTAGAATGAACAAAGCAACTAGGTATCACATTACCCGGGCACACTCCCCACCCTTTGTAAATTCTCATAACCCCCTTTTTTTTAGGGGAATTGACAAAAAAGGCCCGTGGGGCTGTATAATGTGATACCAAGTCGCAAATTTTTCATTCTAGGTGGGGCAGGGCAGTTGCAATAATATGAGAGAATTTGGAAAAGGGAAACCCCATCACAGTCAGGGCTGAGGTGTTTGTTGGTGCATTGCTTTGGGCCCACGGGCAGTAGGTAAATGGGGCGCAAGCCTTTTTAAAGGAAAAGACAATTTGACTGAAGGTTTTTGGCTAAATGAAGAAAGGTGGAAAGTTTTAAGCATACATTTTATAAATTTGTGAAAGCGCAAGGGGAGGGGGCCCTTTAATGGGGGATTCCTGTTTGGCTAATTGGTGGGGCACCTGAAAGGGGGTTTTTTACCTAACATGTTTAAAAAAAGGGAAAAGGAGCTCAGACCACATTTGATCGGCCCCTCAAACCCTTTGAAAAAGCCCATTTTAGCTGGAAACAAGTCGCGAGGTCGGGCATGTTTTTTAAAAAGGGTAAACTCCCACCTCGCCCACAAGTGTAACCTGTTTGCAGACGGGTCAAAAGGGGGGCCTTATTTTTTTCTGTGTCAATAGAGTAGGGATAAAACTGCCCAAGTAGGGGCTTGGGATCCCTTACTGAAGCTAGTAAATTTGCTATAGATAAAAGGCTCCCTGTTAATAGGTGGGGTTTTCCCCCAGGGCTTGATGAAGAAAGGGATTATTCCCTCTTTTTAAAGCAAAAAAAGGGGTTAAAAAGATGAAAGGGTAGAGATCCTTTTTTAAAAGTGTGTAAAAGAGGTTAAGAGTTTAGATAAAATAAAAAATTACGTTTTTGGGTTTTTTAATAAGAACTGATAGAGTTTTAAAAATTTGCCAGGCCAAAAAAAGTAAAATATAGTGGGGGTAATTGTGCGCCCAGACTCTGCCTTTTTCCCTGCATTGAAATGGGTTTTTTTTTTAACAGTTTTTGGGCCCGTTTTTGGGGAAAAATTTGCTTGTTTTTTTTTGTGCGCCTGTTTCTTAAAATTAGGATACAGATCTTTTTATAGTAACGCAGGGGGAATTTTTATAGGTTGCAAAAAATCACCCTTTTTTTAACTGACACGATTTAATTATTTTTTTTTTTACTTTTTGGCGCAGCTCAGTTTTGTTCAAAAAAAACCCCCTTTGTTCTTTCAAAAGGATACAGAACTTTTTTTATCACCCGCAGGTTTTATTTATAGGGCAAAAACCACGTTTTTTTTTTCCTACACAATTTAATTAGGTTTTTTCACTTTTGGGGGGCCCGGCCCTTATTTAAAAAAAAAGACCCCCCTTGTATGGGTATTACCATACAGAAATTTTTTTTTTTGTAATTGCATTTTTTTGGTTTTTTTATTTTGTTTTATAGGTGCAAAAAACCCCCTATAATTAACAGTACAAAAATTTAATTTTGGTTTATTTCACTTTTGGGGCAGCCCAGCTTTGTTCAAAGACCCCCCTTTTTACCACAATAGATAAAAGAAAATTTTAAGGGCACCGCAGGTGTAAATTTTTAGGTGGGAAAAACCACGTTTTTTTATCCGTAAAAAACAAATTAAATTTTTGGTTTTTGTTAAATTTTTGGCCCCAGGCCATTTTTTTTAAAAAGACCCATCCTTTTATGGATATTACCATTTCAGAAATTTGCCCAGTAAATTTCAGTGTATTTCATAGGTGCAAAAACCACCCATAATTTAAAAGTACACAATTTAAAATTTTGGTTTTAGTTCACTTTTGGGGCCCGCCCAGCTTTGTTCAAAAAACCCACTTTTTCCACAATAGGAAAACGAAATTTTTCTAGTTTACCCGCAGGTTAAAAAAAAGGTTTTCAAAAACCACGTTTTATTTTTAACCGTAAAACAAATTTTAAATTTCGGGTTTTTTTTACCTGACCCGCAGCCCACTTTTTTCAAAGACCCTTTTTTACACACAAAAGGGTAAAAAGAACTTTTTTAGACACCCCAGGGGTATTTATAGGGGCAAAAACCACGTTTTAAATTAAACCCCTAAAACAAAATTTAAAATTTGGTTTTTTTCACTTTGGCGGGAGGCCCCCTTTTTTTTTTAAAAAAACCCATTTTTTACGGATATTACCATACCCGAAATTTGCTAGTAATTGCAGGGTATTCATAGGTGCAAAAAACCCCCTTTTATTTAAAACCGTATACAATTTCCCAAAAAGGTGTTTTTTTTTTCTTTTGGGGCGGCCCAGTTTTATTTATAGAGCCCCTTTGTTTCTTAAAATTTTAATACAAAATTTTTGTAGACACTGCAGGTTTTAAATTTTTGGTGCAAAAACCCACGTTTTTTTTATCCCACAAATTTAATTGGTTTAAGTTTTCCTTTGGCGCAAGGGCCCTTTTTTTTAAAAGACCCCCTCCTTTTAACCGGCAAAAAACCCCTACGAAATTTGCTAGTAATTGCAGGGGAAATTCATAGTGCAAAAAACCCCCCTTTTTTTAACCGTAACATTTTAAAAAGGTTTTTTTTTTACTTTGTGCGGGCCCCGTTTTGTTTCCCTAGAGCCCCCTTGGGCCTTTTAAATTTTAATAAGTAATTTTGTTTGTTATTGTTTGGGGTAAATTTTTTGGTGCAAAAAACCCCCGTTTGTTATCCGAATAATTTTTAAAAAAGCTGTATTGCAAATGGGGCGGCCCTAGTTTTTTTTTTAAAAAGCCCACGTTGTAAAGCAATTTTTGATAGAAAAATTTTTTTTGCAACTGTTTCTTTTCCGTTTTTTCATTTCCCCCCAAAAAAAAAGAAAAATTTTTTCATCCGTGTAAACTTCTGAATAGTTTTATTGCGCTCGTTGGAAACCCCAGTTTGGCGCACTTGTATATATTTTGTTGAAAACTATCAATTCCTTCTCCAAAACTGGGGGAGTTGTAAATTCCTGGGACTTTAAGGAAAACACTGTTTTTTTTGTCTTTTCGGGTTTTTCCCCCCAGACCGCAAATTTTACAGGGAAACCCCTAGAAAAAATTTATTTTTTAATCCCCAGTTGGCTGTAGGAAATTAGAGGATTTAAGAAAACCCGTGATTTGCCGTCCCTTTAAAAAAGAAAAATTTCAAAAAATCTTCCATACCTTTTTAAAATTTTTTTTCTTTTTTGAACATGGAGCGAAATGCCAAAAATGGTAACAGCAAAGAGGGGGGGAGGGCAAGGGGGAAAAGGTACGAGAAAAAGGGACCCCCCAGTGCTTTGGGGGACAACAAAACAAGCCAAAAAGGGTCCCTGGTTTTCGGACCATCAGGCCGTCAATTTCTTTGGAGTAGGGCCCCGTGAATTCCCCAGTAACGAACAGCATCGCCCAAACTTTTTCTTCAGTAGTTAATGAACCCGCATCCCGCAGTCTTTCCTCCTCGTCCCCCATTCCCCAATGTCTTTATCAGCATCAAACACATCCCCGGGGGGCCCCAACCCTGAAAGGGGAAGGCAGCCCAAATGCAAAATCTTACCCCACTGGGAAAAAATTTCCCTTTTTCTGAAAAACCTCTTTGATGACAAAAAGGTTGGGGGCAAAAAAGCATTTAAAAGATAAAGGGGGGCCCAAAAGGAAGGATTTTCCCCTCTCTGGGTGGCCCCCTTTTCCTTGGGGGCCATCAGAAGGGGGAGAAGGAAGGCCGGGGAAAACTGCAAAAAAGGCCCCAAACCCCCCCCGGGCCCCCGGGGGGGGCCGGGGGGGAAAAAATTTCCCCAACCCGGTTTGGGGAATTAGGGGCGCGGGGGCGCCCGGGGGGGGGGGGGGGTCCGGGGGGTAAGGGAAAAGGGGGGGGGCAAGGGTTATGGACCAAAAGTTTAAATTGCTATTCCATGGATAGGGAGGGAACCAAAACAGACCCCCTGTGGGAACTGATATTAAGGGGGGGGGGGGGGGACGGGGGGGGGGGGGGGGATTGGGGGGGGAGGGAGACAAAACTAGGGGGGGGGGGGGGGGGGGGGGGCAATTTAATTTGTGTAGTACGGGGGGGAAAAAAACAAAAAAAAGGGGAAGGGCGGTTTGCAGGAAGGGGCCGGGTGAAATGATTCCCCCACCTCCCACCCATCAACGGAAACACCGCTTCCTCGCCTTTTTCCCCCTTGAAAAGGGCCAGGACCCTCTCAAGGCCCCCTTTTTCCGAAGCAAACCTCTGATTCCCCCCAGCGAAAATTTTTGCCGGGCCCCCTTTTTTCCGTAGACCCGGGATCAGTAAGGGAAATCTTTAAAAGTTTAACCACCACCAACATGTCAGGTTTCCCCCTGCACGAAATGGGATTGGGGTTTGAAATGGGGGGGCCCCCCACTTGGCCAAAAAAGGGCCCAAAAAAACCCGATCCGGGCCTTTCAACCACTTTTACATACCCCTGTCTCCGCCCCTTCCACCACCCCCCAACCGGTTTTTCCTCCCCTCCCATAGTCCTCGGGGGTCAATGGTCAGGGAAAACCAACCTCCGGGGGTTTAAGGGGGGGGGGCCTTCCCCCTCCTCGGGGCCCAAATACCACCCTGCACGCCCCACCAGGGGGACCCCATCCCCCAACCCCATTTCCCCTTTCCCACCAGTTTGAACAAAATTTGGCACCCGGGGGGGGGGGGGGGGGGGGGGGGGGGGGGGAAACCCCCAGCCCAATTCTAGGGAGCCAGCCTTTTGTCTTCCAGGTTTGGGGAAGGGGGGAGAATAAACCCTTTTAACCCCAAAACCCTTCCCCAAACCCCCAAAAGGCCTGAAAAGGGGTTGGGGCAAATTTCCCAGGGGGGTTTTGCCTTGGGGAAATGTTTTCCTTTTCTGGGGTTTGGATACCCGAAGGGTTTCCGGGCCCCTTTAAGGTCCCCCTTGGGGGCCCCCGGGGCCCCCCAAAAACCAGTGGCTGACAGGGCATTTCATTCCCAAAAAAGCCGTCCCTTTTGGGCCCGGGGGGGCCAGTGGGCCCGGCTAAAAATTTTTAACAACGCGGTTTTGGTTTTGCTCCCCGTTTTCTTTTTGGGAAAAAATCCAACTACCACCCCACACGGGGGACTAGTAAAAAGTGGGAAAAAGGCCCAAGGCCCCGTTAAAAAATTTAAAATTCCTTTTTGACCAAAACTCACTGGGTGACTTTGGGTGGAAAGGTTCCCCCTGGGCCCCCTTTACGGGGTTTTGGCTTTAATCAAGGGCAAATTGGCGGCAAAGCCTTAAAAACCCAAGGGGATGGTTTCAAAAGGGGTTTTTTCCCCAAGGTTCCCTCTGTTGGCAACATGTGCCCAGGAAAAAACCCAGGCCGGGGTTTTAAAATTTTAAACTGCTTGGGAAGCGCCACACACAGGTCAGGAGCTTGGGCGGCTCCCCCAACAGACCCAGCGCTTGGCTTTTGGGGGGAACCCGGGGAACCCTTTTGGGGCCGGGGGCAAGGGTGGGGTGCCATTTAAAGGGGGCGGGGAAATCGCTGGTGGCCCTTTTAAAAATTTTGGTAGGCTGGACACATCCCCTTTCCTGGCACATGTCAATTTAAACCTTTAACCAGAAAATTTCTAAAGCGCTAAACCCCGGGTCTGGCTGGCCTTTTTGAGGGAAAATTCCCAGCCCCGGGTTTCGGGACCTTTCCCCCCGGGGGGGACCCAAAAATTTCTTCGTTTCCCCCCTTTTGGGTGCGTTGCAAAAGTCAGCCCGGGCCCCCCCGTCAAACCGGGGCTCATTTTGAAAAGGGGGGGGCCAACAGCTGGAATTTCCACCCTCCACAAAGCACCCGCGATTAATTTTGGCTAGCAAACGCAAATGCCATTACGGGAAATAACGGAAAGGGGACACTTTGGGGCCTTAAAAAAAGCAGCGGTTGCGGGACCCGGGTTTTAAAAACCAACCGGAAGAATTGGCAAGGGTTTTAAAAGAGCTCTTTCACCAACCCTTTTGCCAGGTTTTTGGGGAAGAAGCCACCCCAAAATTTGGTTTAGGGAGCGGACAAAGGGCCCAATGTCAGCCAAGGACATCTTTTTGGGGGGTTTTATTTTGGGAAAATCGGTTTGGGCAACCTTCGGATAACATCAGGGCCCGCAAGCCAAAGTGGGGGAGATGGGGCACAAAAAATTTGGGGGGACAGGAGGGTTTTCTTTCCATTTGGAAACCACATGGCCCGGGGCTTTTCACATTTTTAAATCGGGCTTCAAAAATTAGGGGTGGTTTTCCCGGGTCCAGGGGGAGTTTGGGCCCCAAGGGGGGGGGGGGGGGGGCATCAGCTCTCAGGTGCATCATTTTGAGGCCCAAATCAGGGCTGGTTTAAGCTTTTGGGCCCGGGCGAAGAGAGGAAAGGGGGAGGAGGTTTTTTTCCGGACACCGACTTTTCCGGGCGGCCCTGGCCCCTTTGGGAAAAAGGTTGGCCGGGGAATTTGAGGGGGAGGAGGGGAAAATGAGGAAGACAGTTTGCTAGGCCCCCCCGACCAGAAAGGGTTGGGAAATCAAGGCCCATCTCTCACAAGTGCTTGGAAAACTCCATATCCCCAACCCTGATCCCCGCATTTAAAGGCCCTCAAAAAAAAAAAAACATTTTTCTGGTGGGCCAGCTCCCGGGACAAAACAAAAAAAATCAGCACTTTCCTTTCCCCCCACCCAAATGAAATAAAATGCAGGAAATGGAGAACCCCGCTGATTGATCAAAGGAAACAACTGTTTCATCTTCTTCACGTCTTTAAAAGTCACGGGGGAACAACGTCAGCGACGGGACAGCAGAAAAGTGCCAAGTAACCGCAGCGGCAGCAGCAGCAATGTGGCAGAAGCCTAATAGGTGACCTCTGCAATCTTTATTTACCACCTCACCAACACATGTAATGCAGGGCACACATACAACACACAGAGACCAAGCTTAAGATCATGGTGCACGACTATCTGCATCTCAACACCGAGTTTTTGGATGTGTTCCGGACCCAATTGACTTCTGGGTATCCAAAATGGATGAATGGCCCGAGCTCGCTTGCCACGACATAGAGGTGTTGTCTTGCCCAGCAGCCAGCATCATATCTGAGCGGACCTTCAGCACAGCTGGAGGAGTCATTACAGACAAACGCATCCGGATTTCCACAGATAATGTGGATCGTTTGACTTTCATCAAGATGAATCAGGTATGGATCTCTGATGATGTTGTGGCCCCAATTGCCGAGGTCACCAATTAGTTGCCGGTCTTCCTCACATTCCTCTTCAAACAGAAATGGTCCTCTTGAAAAATGTTTTTTAAAATGATCATTTCTCTCTGCAATTTTTATTCTCAGTTCCCAAAAGATCATTTTGCTGGTTTTGCGGGGTGGAGACTGTAAAACACCAACGTTTCATGACAAACCGTATTCCATTTACTCACTTTATCTTTAGAATTTTTCGCATTGTCAATGGTTTTAGGGCATGTTGCTGTGAGATACACTATAATATGGGCCCTTTTGGAAAGAAATTGGGTTCCTTTAAAGGGATTTCTCCATCAAAATTTTTAATAGGGCTAGAAGTCCCAAATTTATAATTTTTTGGGTCATGTTGCTGTGAGATACAGCTATAATATGGTCCTTTGGAACAGAAATGTGGCTTCTAAGTGGCATTTCTCCCTCACAATTTTTAATAGTGGCTGAGAAGTCATATTTATAATTTTTTGGGGTCATATTGCTGTGAGATACAGCTATAATCATGGTCCTTTGGAACAGAAATGTGGCTTTTAAGTGGCATTTCTCCCTCACAATTTTTAACAGTGGCTGAAAAGTCATTTTTATAATTTTTTGGGTCATGCTTCTTTGAAATGCAGCAATACTACAGGTCCTATTCTAAAAATTTTTGTTTCTAACAGACATTTGTTCTTCACAATTGTCAAGAGTGGCTCAAGGGTCATGTTTTGAATTTTTGGGGACATTTTTCTGTGAAATACAGCTATACTACAGGTCCTATTCTAAAAAAATGTTGTTTCTAACAGACATTTGTTCTTCACAATTGTCAAAACTGGCTCAAGGGTCATGTTTAGAATTTTTGGGGGCATTTTGCTGTGAAATGCAGCTATACTACAGGTTCTATTGTAAAAAATGGGGCTTCTAACAGACATTTGTTCTTCACAAATGTCGAAAGTGGCTCAAGGGTCATGTTTTGAATTTTTGGGGGCATTTTGCTGTGAAATGCAGCTTTACTACAGGTCCTATTCTAAAAAATGTGGTTTCTAACAGACATTTGTTCTTCACAATTGTTAAGAGTGATGGTGCTGTCAAAAACAGGAATAGGTAGTGTAAGAGGACAGAGGGGATTGTGGTGGACCAGAGATATGTGTCACCAAGGACCCTGGCGTTGGTGAGGTGAAAACCAGTAATTTCATGTGCCGGCGGTGGTAGGTTGCTAACACACGTTTGATTGTTAGTATATTTGCACAGCAAGTAATCTGGGTCTGGTTTTCACAGGAGCAGTCATAGAGTTGGGTGGGTGACTGCTCTCACATCCTCAGGTCCAGGCCAGAGTTTGGTTGCTGTATGTAAGCCTGGAGCTCAGGTGGGAGGGTGGTGATTGATTGTCTGTGATGCTGGGAGAGTGCTGGTGTGTGCAGCAGGAGATCCAAAGAACAGACTACACGCCAGTCTCAGGGGGAGACAAAGAAGGCTGGAGGCCTGAACTGGACACAGGACTGTAAGTGTCCCACACGGACTGTGTAAACCTGTTTTAGTTTCTCTGCATTTTTGGCTGAAGTTAAGCCCACGTTTATGTTGCTGTTTATCTAAGGCTGAAATAAACACCTGAAAGTTTAAACAGAGCTAAAGGACTGGTCCTGTGTTATCCTACCACCGAGCTGATCCCTTACAGTAGGACACTGTTAATGGACACAAATTGCAAAATGTCTTGTTTTTAAAATAGCTGGCAATTCCTGTAGTGAGACAACCCATTTAATACAATTTAAAAAAAGAGAAACAAAGACGTGGTGGGATTCCATCCTATTTTAAAATGTGTTTTCTAGAATTAAACTACTAAAAACTTGCATGTACAAAATAGCTGATACAAATATTCCTCTGAATTGTACAAGGGAGGTACAGGAAGACTTGAACAGATGTAGGTTACCCAGGACAGTATAGTCAATGTCCAGTTCAACTAAAATGGTGGTTCAAAGACTCCTTTTTCCAGCACTTTTTAATCTGTGGGTTAGACAGGTTTAATGGTCATACTGCGGTACAGGACAGGCATACTCAATGTCCAGTTCATCTAAAATAGTGGTTGAAAGGATCCTTTTTCCGGCACTTTTTAACCTGTGGGTCAGAAAGGTTTAATGGTCATACTGCGGTCCAGGACAGGCATAGTCAATGTCCAGCTCAACTAAAATGGTTGTTGAAAGACTCCTTTTTCCGGCACTTTTTAATCTGTGGGTCAGACAGGTTTAATGGTCATAGTGTGGTCCACGACAGGCATAGTCAATGTCCAGTTCAACTAAAATGGTGGTTCAAAGACTCCTTTTTCAGGCACTTTTTAATCTGTGGGTCAGACAGGTTTAATGGTCATACTGTGGTACAGAACAGCCAAAGTCATATGTTCAGTTCAACTAAAATGGTGGTTCAAAGACTCCTTTTTCAGGCACTTTTTAATCTGCGGGTCAGATAGGTTTAAGGGTTGTGCTGCATTCCAGGACATGCATAGTCAATGTTCAGTTCAAGTAAAATGATGGTTCAAATCATACTGCCTTCTGGCACTTTTCAATTTGTGGGTCATGCAGGTTTAAGGGTCATGCTGTGGTACAAGACAGGGATAGTGAATGGTCTGTGACTTTTTTCTGTGGCTTTTATAACCTAAGTGTGTTGCCTAAGATGTAGCACGTATCCATTTGACTGCTGTGGATGTTAATTCCAGCTTCTCCAGCCCTGTTTGGGTGTAAGAATGAAGGTGTTGTTCCTCTCCCATAGACTTTAATGGTCATCGGCGATAATCTATTATCGACTATCGGAAATCGTCTTGATAATTGCGGATATAGACTATCGACCCGATGACGATAGTCAACTTAATCGCTCATCACTACTCCACACCCAACATTTAGCCCACTAACTGCTTGTACAATGAAAAGCAAACTCCTCTCATAATTGTCAATCACCCTCAGTGTTGCAATCTGCTCTTCCACTTCTATAATCTAGAGTAGCAACATGCTCACATCTGTTACAGTGTTTCTCACTCTGGACCTGCTGCTCCAGTAGTGCATAAATATGGTAGATTTTGCACTGAAGAAAATTTCCAATCATGCTATTCATTATCCCGGTACAATAGAATGAAGATTAAAAAATAAAGGTTCTTTACTTACAGGGTTTTAACTCCTGTTCTTGACTCCAGTTTTTCAAATCACTTCGTTCATGCACCATTTAGTGAAAAACACGTTAGTCAGAGCAAGCTTAGAAGAGTCCTAGAGTGGAATTTAAGCACATGACACCGATTAACCGCCTTTCTCCCAATTAGGTGCACAGCAAAAAGGAGAATTGGTCTTTAAACTGTGTCAGCAGTTCTAACACAAGCTGCACAAGAAAAGAACCTTGCTACAATCTACAACCAACCACTCACACATTCCACAAAATCACGAGTCAGAGTCAGTCAGAGTAACCCCCAGTTTGAGTCGGTCAGAGAAACCAACTAATCTAGAGTTAAATAATTTAATAGTACTTCAGAAGTGTTCATAATTTCAAACAAATCCAAAACTAATGTGTTTATGTCTCTGATCTATCTGAGACATTTGGCCAACCTATTAACCTATTCTCTTATTGGTTGATTTTGTCCCTCCACTCTATAATCACTGATGATACACATTTGTTTATATGTATTGTGTACTTTTACAGCTCTGGGATCTTGGCATACGTCTTATCTTCAGGCATAGAGACTGAGACAGAACTTCAGGTGCAAATACAGATCCTCTGTGTTTTATTAAACAGCAAGACAGGTAGGCAAAACAGGTACAAGGCATGTACAAAACAAACAAACAAAATCTTGCTTGTCTGCGCTCTAACTAACACAGTATTATTCACTAGCACTTTGTAAGCACCTCAGCAAAGGTTTGACAGATGCTGGTTCCACAGCGTGTCTATTCCCAAGATTGAGTGGTAGTCTAGAGTTGTAGCTGCCCCTAATCAGCTAACTTACTGACTTATAAAGGCCTGGTAAATGCTGGTGTGGAACATGGGGAGTAAGCACCCACTCAACTCTTTGCTTACTCCCACTGTGAAGCCTCTATCCCCAGCTTTCCCCACTTGCAAATCGCCTTCTGCTCAGTAACATCCTCCACCCCTCCCACTTCTTGTTTCACACCTGTTATCTGATCTAAGAATGTTGACTATATAAGTGCACATATTAGGTCATTGTTGACCGGGTCATTGATGCAATACCATAGATACAATACCCATTAAGTGCAATTCCATAAGTGTGACTTCAGAATTAATACCAGAATTGAAACCAGAAGTGAACCAAAGGTAAACACAAACTTCCTTTACTCCTTACTCACACCAGCACCCAATATGCACCTCTCTGTCACAATTATCACTGCCTCCCTAATCATCAAACTCTTTCTCTCCCTTCAGACACCCCCGCTGGGCAATGGATTTCATATCTCCCCGTCTATCCTACCCTCACACCTGATCTCTACTCTTCACCTTTTCCATAGCAGTAAGACCGCTCATACAAAACCTAAACAATCCCCTCTTGCTTTATCCCACACACATCTACTCACACTCTCCCTGCTTCTCCTCGCTGCTGGGGACATATCTCCCAATCCCGGGCCCCCCCAGCACATCCCCACTGTTGTTTCATCTGCCTTTTACAGACCTAGAAGCACAAACTCCTGTAACCCCTTAAACCTAAAGCCCATTCCCCTCACCCCTGCTATCCCTATCCCCATGCCTGGAGCTCTCTGGAATGCACGTTCTGTGTGCAACAAGATTCCCTTCATCCATGACCTTTTTATGCCACACGACCTCTCTTTTCTTGGATTAACAGAAACCTGGCTGACCCCTTCTGACACAACTTCCCCTGCTGCACTCTCTTACGGTGGGCTCCAGTTTACCCACACCCACCGCCCTGGCAGCAGACATGGCGGAGGTGTCGGCCTTCTTCTGTCAGATGCCTTCTCCTTTGTCCCCATCCCACCTTTGCCTTCCCTCACCCTCCCCTCCTTTGAGGTGCACTCTGTCCGCATCTACTCCCCCTCCAAGTGGCTGTTGTCTACCGACCCCAAGGCCCTGCCACCTCCTTCATCGATCATTTCGCTTTGTGGCTCCTCCACTTTCTCTCGACTGACATCCCCAGTATTATAATGGGAGATTTTAACATCCCAATCGACTCACCTGACTCCACTACTAACAAGCTCCTGTCACTCTCCTCTTCCTCCGGCCTCTCCCAGTGGACCTCTGGAGTCACTCAAAAAGATGGACACACGCTCGACCTCATCTTCACCCACCTCTGCACAATATCTAATCTCTCAAACTCTCCTCTCCCTATCTCTGACCACAACTTGCTCACCTTCTCCTCCATCTCTACTCCAGCAGCCCCCTCTGCCCCAAATCTAGTCACAACCCCAGACAACTTTTTAACACCTTCAATGCCCTCCTCTGTCCACCAGCACCCCCTCCCCCATCTCTCCTCTCAGCAGATGATTTCGCCACTCACTTCCTAAATAAGATCAATCTCATCAGATTCACCCTGCAGTCCCCTCCGCCTCCCTCTATGCTTGCAGTGTCCCCACTACCCGCACCACCCACCCCTACACCTGCTCATCACTACTCCCCCCTAACTTTCTTCTCTCCTGTCACTCATGACAAGCTCTCCTCCCTACTGTCCAAATCCAACCTCACCACCTATAGTCTCGACCCACTGCCATCCCTGACCTTAGTGCTGTTATCATCCCAGCCCTCACCCATCTCTTCAACTTATCATTAACCTCTGGCATCTTCCCTTCCTCCTTTAAACACACTACCATCACACCCATCCTCAAGAAACCATCTCTCGACCCCACCCCTTCCATCTATCGCCTCATCTCACTGCTTCCATTCACGTCTAAAC
Organism: Phyllomedusa bahiana; assembly: GCA_025379985.1. Lineage (NCBI taxonomy): Eukaryota > Metazoa > Chordata > Amphibia > Anura > Hylidae > Phyllomedusa > Phyllomedusa bahiana. The sequence goes on from JAODAL010062901.1 coordinate 16,950, forward strand.
TCCTTGAACAGCATGCCCATCTTCAACTGTCCTCCCATCTCTCCACCAACTCTCTCCTTGACCCGCTCCAATCGGGCTTCCGTCCCCACCACTCCACTGAAACCGCCCTAACCCAGGTCACCAACGACCTAGTAGCTGCCAAAGCCTCACGCCACTACTCTGTCCTTATACTCTTAGACCTGTCCTCTGCCTTTGACACCGTTGACCATTCACTCCTCCTACACATCCTCTCCTCCCTCGGCATCACGGACTTGGCCCTTTCCTGGATCTCCTCATACCTCACTGATCGGACATTCAGCATCTCTCACTCTCGCACCACCTCTTCCTCTCGCCCGCTCTCTGTTGGTGTCCCCCAGGGGTCTGTCCTGGGCCCACTACTCTTCTCTATCTACACCCTTGGCCTGGGTCAGCTCATAGCATCACACGGCTTTCATTACCTCCTGTATGCGGATGATACCCAACTCTACATCTCTGGCCCAGATATTACCTCTCTTCTCTCTCAGATCCCACACTGCCTATCGTCTATATCCACCTTCTTATCCTCCCGTCTCCTAAAACTGAACGTGGAGAAACAGAACTTATCATCTTTCCACCGTCCCACTCTATCCCTCCATCTGATCTCTCTGTCACTGTTAATGGCTACACTCTTTCACCAGCTCCACAAGTCCGCTGCCTTGGGATAACCTTTGACTCCAACCTGTCCTTCAAACCGCACATCCAAGCCCTTACCTCTGCCTGCCGCCTCCACCTGAAAAATATCTCCAGAATTCGCTCATTCCTTAACCTTGAAAGCACAAAAATGCTGGTCCATGCCCTTGTCATTTCCCGCCTAGACTATTGAAAAATCCTTCTCTGTGGCCTCCCATTTAGCACTCTAGCTCCCCTCCAATCCATCCTCAATTCTGCTGCCCATCTTATCCATCTCTCTCCTCGCTACTCCTCTGCTGCTCCCCTCTGCCAATCCCTGCACTGGCTACCCATTGCCAGCGAATCCAGTTTAAGTTATTAACCTTGACATACAAAGCTCTCCATAACCTCTCTCCTCCATACATCTCTGCCTTAATCTCTAGATACCTCCCCTCACGCAATCTACGCTTCTCACAGGACCTTCTTCTCTGCTCCCTTTTAACCCAGCTCCGACATATTCGTCTCCAAAATTTTTTTTTGGCTTCCCCCTCCCCTCTGGAACTCACTGCCTCAACACCTCAAACTCTCCCCCCCACCTCACACCCAAAGGTAACCTAAAAACCTATCTCTTAAATTTGCCTATGACCAACTTTAAAACCCTTTTGCACCGCTCCGCCCCACAAAACGTCTGCTCCTCACCTTTTGTCTCTTCCCCCCTTCCTTTGACTGTAAGCCCCCTCGTGGGCGGGGCCCTCTCTCCCTCTGACCATTGTTAGTTACTTTTTGTCAATTTGTAATGTTTAACCAATGTTTTTATTAACACCTCCAATGTGCAGCGCCTGGAACCAAGGCGCTTAAAATAAATAAAAATAAAAATCCCCCAAGAAAGACCGCCAAAAATGGCTGCAACCATACTAAACAACATAAACATGTCCCAACAACCTGAGATTTGGCACCTATCTAATTTTGCCTTTCTTTCCATCAAGGCCCCTTCCCTTGGGGGTAGTGTCGGGAACTTCAAAGGCGCATGCAGGAACTGGCTGGGATATTACTCATTATATACCCTGTCTAAACCCTGCTGCCTTACAGTATCTATGACGACAGGGATGTTACTTCCCAGCTTCATGTGGGTAATGGTCTCATATTAATTAGATATAGTGTTGAGCGATTGCGTTGGCTATCGAAAGATCGATAGTCGATAGTCGGGCCCTATCGATAAGGTTTTTTTTGATAGTGAGCGTTTGATTATGCCGATGACCATTAAATCTATGGAGAGCAACAAAAAACCTTCATTATTACACCCAAACAAGGCTGGGGAAGCTGAAAATTTAAAATCCCAACGCAAATGGATACTCTACATCTTAGGGAACACACTTAGGTAAAAATCACAAAAAAAGTCACAGACCATTACACCCGTCTGACCACAGCCTGACCCTTAAACCTGCATCACCCCAAATTAAAAAGTGCCAGAAGGCAGTATGATTTGAAAACCACATGTTTCTTTAACTGGGCATTGAATATCCCCGTCCTGGAACCACTTCCCCCCAAAACCGCATACCCCCACATTTAAAAAGTGCCCCAAAAAGAGTCTTTCAAAACCCCCAATTTTTGTTGAACTGGACATTGACTATACCTTTCCGGGCCACAGCATGACCCCAAACCTGCATGACCCCCACATTTAAAAAAAATGCCAAAAAGGATCTTTCAAACCCCCATTTTAGTTTAAAATGGACATTGACTAACCGCCCGGGCCCCAGCATGAGCCCCCAAACCTGCATGACCCCCACATTTAAAAAGTGCCGAAAAAAGGGGTCTTTCAACCCCCATTTTATTGAACTGGACATTGACTATACCTGTCCTGGGCCACACAGACCCAGGGCCATTAAAAGGGGGCGGGAAAGAGGCTTCCCCATTATTAACCCCATTAAAATGCCCCATGAA
>JAODAL010062902.1:0-19517 GCA_025379985.1 Phyllomedusa bahiana
CTAAAAAAAAGTACATGGCGGGGCAGGCAGTCAATGGCTCCCTGCTCCACCATAGTTTTAAACTGTTTGTACATTCCAAGGGCCTAAAGATTGCTGAATAGCAGCACCAACCTGTGAATGGGTCCTGGATTCCAAGGACATGCCATGGATGGGCCACAGGCCAGGGTTCAGAGCTTTCAGCTTATCAAAATAAAATCTCACATGAATTGCCTGAGTGTGCAGTCATCTCTGTGCTGTGATCTGTGCTAATTTATGGTTGACCGCCTTAGGAGGCAGGACCAAAGGTGTGTGGCTGAAGAGGCTGCCCTGAAAAAGTCACATGATCTGAGCTGGACAAGGAGCTGTTTCTAATGTGTGGAATGTCTCCACACATAGAAAGCTACTGAGCTTTCTATCATCAAACAGCAGATGGGGAACGGCAGAAAGCCTAAAAAAATTATGTAAAAGATCAGTACAAATATGCCTAATATTGGGAGAATTTTAATTTGTTGTTTTTTTTACACTGAACACACTTTTTGATAACAATTATGGCTCAATATTTGTGGTCATCAATTAGATTTTTTTTCCCTATACCAACTCTTGGTTGTGTCTTCACAGTGCTGCTTAGTTAACATATTGTCATTGTGTGATGTTGTTGAAAGTTGTAGTGTTTGCTACCCTGATACCAATATGGCTCACTTCTATGTCGTTCCATTGACATGGCCATCTAAGACTTCAGCAATGGGCTCAAGGACAGCAGACAATTTACAACATGACCCTGTTTAAGTGAATTTGGGGAAAATGAGGATCTACATGGCTTACTTATATGCATTAATAGCTTGAAGTCAGACTTTAAAGGAAACATTTTAACAGAAGTACTGCTAACCACTGAACTACATGAATGGGAAGTACATTTACTTTACTTTTCATTTACCATTTTGAATCAGGACATTCTGATTATGTGGAATATACAACTTCTTGGCAGTTATGTATATTCTTCCAATTATAAAACAACTTTCTAAAAACACTTTGTAATACAGTACAGAAAAATGCTTTCCCCCTTAATCTGAGGTGAGAAGGAAGTGGAGGGACACAAATGTGGTGCTGGTTGTACAATGAGTTTTTTTTTTTTTATCTCACAGCTACATTGCTCCTTATTACTAATGTCCTTCATTGTGTGTGTGTGTGTGTGTTGTGTGAGTGTGTGAGTGAGACAGAGAGAGAGTCTTACTTTTACTGTTTCCTCCTCACTCAGTGTGTGCAAAAATGTGTGACTTTTGTTCAGGAGAAAACTGGTGTACATCAATGAATAAACTTCCCCTCCCAAAATATTTTAGTGTCACTGTACTTCTTTGGGGATTCGGTCTTGCTGGAAAATACTGTACTGTGCCTCAGTTTGGACTTTTGCATACCTGATGATTTAGACCTCTTGCATGCAGACACTTTACCATTCTGTACAAGTTCCACATTGTATAAAGCAGTAATTTAGCACTAGAAGTCTAAGGGCCCATACTGTACCACTGTATACAGAGGCAGATGGAGATTTTTTTAATCTGACAGAGATGAAAACTTTTTTAATATGGTGTAATGCAGAAGTGCTGGCACATGGGGTCCTTATAGATTACTCGTGGCAGGAGCAATCGATAAAATATCATAGGGGGAATAGGCTACTACATATATAATGGAATTACACTACAGCTGACTTCTGAAAGTATTATAATATTCAGTTAATTTTAGACACTTGGAATTAATGAGAGCACATCAGACCCACTGGTCATTAGAATCATAATTTAAGCATGTGTAATTTTTTTTTAATTAATATGTATGATGCAGTTTAGAAAATAATTGTAGTGACTTATAACTACTAAACCCTCAATGTAACAATCCATCATATGAGAATATTTAACAATATAATTCAAGTTGTAAACTTTTTATGAAGTGTAAGGTTTTGTTAGTTCAACTGATTTGTATACACCTTTCAACTTACAGGTGAAACGCCGTAGCAACAGGTCCCCACCTGTTATAATGATCATGCAGTAATGAAGATGCTAACGACATTAGATCCATTCCATACGATTTGCATTTCTCTTAAAAATCATTTTATTATATATCAAATATAAAACCTAATGTGGTCATTAACTTAAAACATGATAAAGTCAGAGATAGAAGAAGTTTTCACCTGAGGATCCCGATAGAGTCTCTCAAATCTTTCACAACAGTGCTGCTTAGTTAACACAACGTCCTTTACAATTCACCGGGCACGCGTGACAAAGGGGGTGTGTCCAACACTTGAAACGTCGCGAGTGGAAGCAGTGAGATCTCTGAGAGTTGAAGAGTTGAAGACTGCCCGGTGAATTTTAAAGGACGTTGTATTCTATATGGGAAAGATTTGAGAGACTCTATCGGGATTCTCAGGTGACAACTTCTTCTATCTCTGACTTTATCATGTTTAAAGTTAATGACCACGTTTGGTTTTATATTTGATATATAATAAAATGATTTTTAAGAGAAATGCAAATCGTATGGAAAGGTTTTGGTAGTTGCAATTTAGAAAGTATCCACTATGTTGTTCTCATAGCAAACCCTTTTTAGAATTATAAAAGGTGTTACAAGAACCCTCAAATCAGAGACGTAACTTAAAGCTCCGGAGTCCTAGTGCAAAATGTGAAATGGGTCCCCAGCTACCATGTGGCACTTACAATGCTGGTATCTGCTTATGTGGCAAGAGGGCTTTTGGGCCCCCTCAGGCTGCAGGGCCCAGTAGCGACTTTTACCTATGCATCCCCTATAGTTCTGCCCCTGCCTCAAATGTTTCTTTGCTCCTTCCCAGATGTCCAAAACAAACATCACATCTTAAGACAGGGTTTTTTTGCACAACAGATATATTGTTATTTTATGATGTCAAATTAATTAGTTTACTAGCAATAGTAGGATAAATAAGAGACTTATTGTCTAAACAGGGAAAAATAAAAACTATGCCAAAGTAAATGGAAACATAATTTTTTAGTGCACTTAATATAATGAAACTACCAAATCATTAATGTATTTCCTTCTATTGATTCTTGAACCTGGTAAATCCTCAATGCTTATGAATTGTACCATCTCTAGATATGTTTTGTAATCAATTAAACAATACTGGTTAGACCATATTCACACACTATTGATTTGGTGCACTGTGGTCGTGGTATCCAAAATTTGTAATTTACATAGATTTAGATTGGTTCTCCCAAATTTTCAAAATAAATTTAACCAAAGTAATCCATACAGCGGCATAACCTGTATTTAAGCAACAAGAAAATGATGACTAGAAGTGTCATATTTAAGATTTTTGTATTGCACCCTTAATAGGGACCATTCTACTAATACAATATCAGTATATTAAAATTGTTTTATTAAATTTTGTGCAAATGGTCTCTTTGTTGTAGTCCCTAAATTTATCATCAAAATGGGTCTTCCTTCTATACTAATTAGTGATTATACATTGCATGTACATACCTTCTCTATATTATCGGTAAATGGCCAATTGTAGGGACCTTCGTGATCACTAAAACATACAAGCAGCACCAACATGCAAAATGACGTGTCCTCTTAAGATTTTACTTTCTGCTCACATAGTTACATAGTTTGTAAGACAGACATCCATCCAGTTCAGCCTAATGACCTATAGTGTTGATCAGGAGGAAGACAAAAACCCTCATGAGGTAGAAGCCTCATTTTAGGGAAAAGTTCCTTCTTGACTCCAGTCTGGCAATCAGAAGAAATCCCTTTATAGAAGACCCTTCACCAGAATCCTAGTCACTGTAACTTGATTTATTATTACACACTGGAATTACATCTAAACCCCTTTTAAACTCATTGTTAGGAATCCCTGGAGTAAATAAACAGAAAGAGACAGACAGTCTGTGAGCCCTGAAGCTACACCTCCCAAATCTATCCCTGCCTTCTTGTCTGTCTGACCCTAGCTAGTCAGCAGCCACTGGGCAGCAGTCCATACTTTGTGTATATGAAAACACAGAACAGACAAGACAGACAACCCAATAACGAAAGACCAGACAGAATGGGTTAAAAGTCAGAGAAAGCAAGAAAAATTGTAATTCAAAAGGAGGTTTAGAGGAAAATCACAAGAATCAGACAATAGAGAAAAGCACACCATATCTAGCCAAGACTATCACCGGCAAGGAACTAAAGGTAGGAACTAAAATAAGAAATCAGGGACCCAGTCCAGAAAGTGATTGGACTGGTTCTGGTTCCCTGACATCCGCCTGAGTGGTGCAGACAGCCATCAATTACCCCTTGTCAAGTTCACCTGCTGCTCAGCACCAAGCCAGCAGCAGATAGGTGTGGCAGGAAACCTGTTAATCACAACAAACACAGCCCGAGAAAGCTAGAGCCGTGTTCAGACTAGTGCCAGACAAAATGCAAAACGTTTGGAAATAATGATCAACAGTGCATCCTCTGCCGTACCTTACGGACAGGGGATGTCGTAGAAGCACCAACGGGCATGGATGCGACACTCATTCAGTAAATTCATGATGACAGGTTCCACGGTCTTACTGATCTTACAGTAAAGGTGTATGTAGAAACCTTCTTTCCTCTAAGGATGCCCCATTGTTATGCATACGGTTCTTGTTATAAATAGATCATGGGAGATATCTCTGTATTAACCCTTGATATATTTTTATATTTATTAGGTCACCCCAAAGCCATGTTTTCTCCAAACCAAATTTCTTTCTTCTGGGTATAATAGTCTACCCATTTCATTTATAATTCCCTCCAATTTGAACATACTGAAGTTCTACAATTTCTTTCTGGTGTACTGGTGCCCAAAACTGTCTACAATATTTCATATGTAATCTGATAAGGGATTTGTATAGTGGTAGAATAATGTACTCATCTTGTTCCTCTCTACATCTTCTAATACTCCCTACGATCTCATTTGTCTGAGCCGCAGCTACCTGAAATTGGTTGCTACAATTAGATTTACCGTCAACTCCCATCCTGGAATATATTGTAAGCAAAACCAAATGTAGCTCAATTATCGTAGCTCTATTATCCAGCATCCACAGTGTGGTCTATAAACTGAGCCTCCTCCTAGCTCACTTTCAATCATCCAGGAAAATAGTCCAGCAGATAGCTTGATTGTTGGCTCCCTCCCATGGACTGACAATAGACATTGCATGGACTCCAAAGTGAAGGTGATTTCCATTTTTGTTATTAGCGTACCTCAGATTTTAATCTTTATTTCATTGACTTACATGGAGCTAACTGTTACACAGATGACAATATTTATTAAAAATATAGGGCCACATGTATGAAAACTGTCTTGGTCTAAGACTTTCTTTGTTGCCCATAACAACCAATCAGAGCTCCCCTTTCATTTCATATAGTGCTCTGAAAAAATTAAAGAGGAGCTCTGATTGGTTGCTCTTGTGCAACAAAGAAAGTCTTGGACCTATACAGTTCTAATACATATCCCCCATAAAGTGTATAACTTGCAGTTATGTGGTCTGCTGGACTATTCCATGCTCAGGGCTTGTAGGGAGTACTGCTGTACAGAATAAGCCATCATGGTCATGACCTCTTTGTTCTAGAAAACTTGTGGTAATCCTAGTAATCAAAATACCACTACTGTCCATTGTACCATCACTTAATATGGTGGTTAAGCCCTTTTGTTTTGTGGTAATAAAATTAAATTGGAAATGTTATTTTTTTTTTTTTGTTTCATGTATATAGAACAATGTAATTGTTATAATTTTTTTTACCATTGATGTTTCACACTGAATAATCTATTATTTTTTTTTTTGGACTTGATATCGAATATGGAGGTAAAAATGAATGTATTGTTTGCTAAAAACAGGCCTCATGTACAAAACGTTTTGGGTTATTTTTTGGTTCACACTTTTTAACGGGATACGCAAGGCCCCTGTCACAGTTGGTAAAATTGACTGCAGCAATCTAATACCAGACAGACTTTTTCTGTTTCCAGCCATTAAAGGAGAACCTGCGCGATCACTAGACAACTGAGCACTCATTCTAATGTTGCATTGGACACCCCTGTCAGGCTCTCTGCAGCGTTGTACAAACATGGTCATGTAAAATAAGGCCCTTTAATGACAGCCATAAAGAGGAGCCTTGACATCATTAAAGTGTTCAATAATATCACGTACAACTCAGTGTTTCTCATAATACACGGGGAACCCATGCAAGATATATTAACATTTGGGAATTGTCTTTACATTTAAAGTTTAGAGATAATTGATATTAGGGTTTTGTTTTAAACAGGGGGGACAGGTGGAGGTTGAAATAGACCATGGATTGTAACTAAAGAACATCCCTTTATAAGATTCTGGTTCTTACAACAGCATTCAATGCACATACTGGATAAGATGCAGGAATTAGTAATGTCGGATCATAAATTTATATTTACTGCTTTGTTATAAGGTAATTTCACTGTTTATTGCCATCAACAAAAGGCATCTCCATCTGCTACAAGACAGTGATTCAATCTGTAAGCTCAATAATAGAGGTTCAGATATAGACAAAGTTACTAAAGGGTTCTGACTTCTGTCTGAATTTAGGACCTTCAGATATCTGTTCTTTCTTCAGAAGCTTCAATTTAAAATATATGATGTTCTGTAATAAAATACATCAATCTCAATTAAATGACTTTTTATCATATTGTTACATTTTTATTGCTTTAGGCTGGCTTTGCTATGTTTTTCAACTGCTTCAAAAACATGTGCAATAAAAACTGCACATTTTAATGAAGGTGGTTTTGTAATTAATTCTAATTTGAAACACGGGGAAAGTGTGGTTTACTAAAAAATGCTTGTGTTTGTAATCATTTGTGTTTTTGATGCAGTTGAAAAACACAACAAAATCGCAAGAAAACAAGTTTTTTGGGGGGGCCCCGCCATAATCGAATAAGTAAAACTTGAAAGGTGGCAAATTATCGAATGTAGTGGATTAGCGGTATGTAAATCATTTGTAAGGGTGAAGAACCTCCAGGAAGAGAGCCTAAAATAAATGGTAGCAGCAAAAAATGCTGCAACTTTTTCCTTTTTTTTTTTTATCAGTTCTGTGCTGAAAATAAGTGGTGAATTGAAAAACTTTCTGGATCATGTTGTATAAAGGAATTTCTGTGCAATTATGTTGAAGTATAAGTTTTCCTTTCTTTACTTGTAGGTTAGTACACTTGACTGGGCACGAGCTGAAAAAATGTATAACCTCTGTGAGGTACTGTTTAAAGTTAGCAAGGTAGGTGTCCTACATATAATCTAAATGCATTGCTTCTTGTTAATTGACTTTTTTATAACAATGAACTGAAATATTAATGTAAGAAGGTATTTCAGTCTAAATCAAATCAATGTAAATTAGAAACCCTAACGAAGGTGGAGGGGTATCTATGCTTATTTTAATGAATTGCCCCCTTGGCTTTTATCCTTTCGCTATTCTGTAAGTCAATAGCGAGAGGTCAATGTTGATAGCACTCCTGAGACTTTAATTGGGCACCAGCTGTAGAATACAGAATAATGTAATAATGTAGCATAAATTGGTACAGCCCAACAGATTTTCAGGAAGTTTTTAGTTTCCTTTCAGATGCAACATTTTCTGTGGGATACCATACTTTAAAATATTCTTATGAATGTGGGCTATTGATTGCAAACAATATTTGTTATTTGCATGCCAAAAAATAAATTTTTCTAATTTAATAACTTAAGTCAAGGCCATGTTACAACAATGATTACACTCCAATTACACTCCAGTCTTAGTGGCAAAGCTAAAGTATAGACTACAGAATTCTAATTAACAGGAATTCAACTACAGGTGAGTGTAATCATTCATTAAGCAGATGTCCAGCAGACAGTTAAGGGCTTGTCACCATGGCAGGTTTTTCAGCCGGTTTTACAGACGGTTTTCGGTTTTGAAAGCCGTCTGCAAACCAGCTGTCAAACTTTATCATGGATCTCTATGGAAAATCCGTGTGAGCAGTCCCCACTGCATGGACTTTCCGCCAGATGGAATTTTAGACTGCTTACGGTCCGAAAAACATTGAAGATGTGCTTTCACACAGCGCAGCTTTGGTGCAGTTTTAACTGGGCTCCAATTAAACTGTCTTTATTACCAGCAAGCTCCTTTCAGTTGTCTAAATTGTTCAGAAAGGTGTTTCAAGTAAGTAATCAATTACTGAGTTTGAAGTCTTGTGAATTACAAATACACTACTTGATTACTCACTTTCCAAACAGTTTAGATAAGTGAGAAAAGCTTGTTGGTAATGAAGGCAGTTTAATTGGAGTGCAGTTAAAACTGCACAAAAACTGCACTATGTGAAAGCACCTTTACTATAAAAAGGCCTTTAATTAACAAAGAAAACCCCTTTCCCATCTCATACTGTAAGAAGTGGCATTACATGGAAGAGAAATGTCACAAGACCTGTGAAAGAATATAATTTCTTTACGCAAGGATTGGGAGGATTGCAAGAAGATCAGCAAAACTTTAACTATCAGTCCAAATAATGTAGCAAAAGTAATATAGATATTTAACAAGGATAGATCTGAAACCAGCCGACCAAGACATCCAGATCGACCATTAAAGTCAGTACCTAAACATGAGTATTTTTCTGATGGGAAAAGTTGAAGAAAATTCAAGGTCACTGCATTTAGCTAAAGAATATGCAATATGGCAGAAACTGTAGAGGAATGGGTGTCATCCACGAAGGAAGCCTCTCCTTAAGCCTATGCACAAAAAAATCACATATACTTTGCCAGGGCCCATGCTGAGAAATGCAAAGAATACTGGGACTTTATACCCTGGAATGATGAGACCAAGATAAATGTTTTTGGAATGGATTTAAAACCGTATGGTGTCACAAAGTTCAGGAGTACAAAGTAAAAAACATGGTGGTGGCAGTGTCCTTATGTGTGGTTACATGAGTGCTGCTGGTCTCAGGTAGCTACATTCCCGTTATGGTATTATGAATTCACAGATGTATTGCTCTATAGTAAAAGAGAAGATGCTACCATCACTCTGCATCCTTGGTTTTCGTGCACATTTCCAACATGGCAATTATCCATTGTTGGCCAGTGCTGCTGAAGCAATGACGGCAGAGAGAGGTGGTCGGTAACGTAGGGAAGCTTGTGTACACAAGCAGGTGATAACATCTCCTTTACCTCCTAAACAAAGTAAAATCAGAACAGTATTTGGTAATAGTATTTATTTACCTTTGCCTACATATTTGAAGCTAATAATTGTGGTGAGACAACCCCTTAAGCAATGCTCAAAGACTACCTAGAAACACCAGCCAATCAGCCAGGAATGGCGCTTCCTTTTAGCTGCACCTTTTGTACCTTCGCTTGGCAATTCATCCCAGCACAATCAGGACTGTTGACGATTATGTTCATGTAAGAATTCTCTAAGATAATAGAACTTAAAGTCTGTACTTATTAAAAAAGGGTGAGTGTACTAGAAATATACTGTTCAAAAGAAAATCTAAAACGTCTTGAAGGAGATCTGGTTAACTTAATTGCAAGTTTATCCATAGCAATTTATTTTTCATTTACAAAAGATTAGCCACAATTTATTGAGGGTCCAACTTTTCTTTGAAAAGCAGTAACAGTTCATGGAAAAATCCATATTAATGAAAAGTGGTTTGACATAATCTACAATAGCCTAAAGAACGTGGCATTGTAGCATAAGTTAATCTTCTTGGTATACTAAATGTTTGACTGATTGTGTTGTATGTTCCCATTAAAATGTTCTTATTTGTTTTGTATCCTTCACGTTCAGGTTTGGCCTGCTGATGAAATCTGGATTCAAGAAAATCTGTATTTAAATATCAATCAAAGTGAAGATTTTGAAGATCAGCGACCATATTGTTTTAGTGTTCTGGTTGGACATGGCAAGAGCCATTACTTCAGCACAGAGTTGGGGAGTGATTTACCAGTATGGGAAAGATCCTTTCAAAAAGCAATCTTTATGGAAGTACAAAGAGTTGGGGTAAGTACTGAATATTGAATATTCCTTATAAAATATCTCTTAGCAAACTGTCATTTTCTTATCTTTTTTTTGCTTACTTACTCTATTGCTATAATGTTTACATGGCTAAAGTAAAAATCAGAGGATTGGCTTGATAATTAGTTAATATAAGAGTTGCTTACTTGCAGATAACCAATTTGTTGGAGAAAAAAAAATCTTATTTGTATAACCTTCATTATATTTGATCATTTGATACTAAATTATAAAAAGTGGTTATGCAGTATGTATGCCAAAACAGTATAAGCTCATGGGTAAAATACTGCTACCAAAGTGACTACCACTCATTGCCAGAAGCCTCCTACTACAAATTTTTAGCAAATCAGAGTACTTTGGATTATAGCTTTATAGTAATATGGGATGAGCAGATTTTCCAAATATTATATCTTATTAAGATGACACAGTAGTTTTGAGGATGACACATGTTGGAATTTCAAAGGATTGAATATACAGTATTAGTCAACAAGTGAACAATCCGTTCTTAAATGTGATATATTGGAAGTAGAAAAAATGAGCAAGTGTTAGGACCTGAGCGATTTTGATAAGGGCCAAATTGTGAAGCCTAAATGACAGAGCATCTCCAAAATGGAAGGAGTTAAAGCAGGGTGTTCCAAGTATGCAATGTTTAGTATCTGGGTGACAAAAGTGGTAGAAGAGCAACCAATAAACCTGTGTGATGGGTACCCAAGGCTTAAAGATGTGCAGGAGGAGCAGAAGCCAATCTGTTTAATCCCACAGAGAAGCTTTTGTAACACAAATCGATGAAAAAGCTTAAATTATCTGTGTATAAAGGCACCAGAACACATAGTGCATTACTGTTTATTGTGTCTGAGGCTGCAGAGCCATAGACCAGCCAGAATTACTACGTATAATGGACACATGAATATTAGAACTGAACTATGGAGTAATGGAAGAAGGTTGCCTTGTATAATGAATTTCATTTTCATCTAAGTCCTAATGTGTGTTCATCACTTAACTACGGAAGAGATAGTACTAGGATGTATTATAGAAAAACGGGAACCTAGTGAAGGCAGTATAATGCTCTGGCTAATGTTCTGGTGGAAAACTGGAGGCATTTATGTATATTCTACTTTGACCTATATAAACATTGTTGTAGACCAATTATACCCCTTAATGGTAATAATATTCCTAAATGGTAGTGGCCTCTTTCAGCAGCATAATGCCCCCTGCCAAACAGCCAGAAATGCTCAGGAATGGTTTAAGGAACATGAAAAAGAGTTAAAGGATTTGTCTTGGCCTCCCAGTTACCCTGATCTCAGAAATATGGACAAATATTTCTGATCTTTAGAGGGCATACTTCACTACTTACAAGATTCTGCTGTTAATGCATTGGTGCCAGATACCATCAGAAACCTTCAGACGTTCAGAGGTCTTTAGGAGCCAGTGCATTCATGGTTCAAAGCTGTTTTGGTAGCTAGAAAGGGGACCTACAAAATATTAGGCTGGTAGTTTCAATATTATGCCCGATCTGTGTATACCATAGCTTTCTAAAAACAAGATGCCCTCTCTTCCCAAGCTCTAAACCTTTTTATTTTCCCATACCAAGCATGATTTATGTCTCAGTTAACATCTATGCAGTTCCTCAACCTTCACATTTCAGTTTATAATTAAATACAGGTAAATGCAATTTAGGCAGAGTTCAAAACCATATTCAGAAAAAAATGTGTTTTCACATTTAGATTATGAATAGTGTCATTCTGTCTGCTTTAGTCAATCCCATCTCATTATTTTTCTGTCGTAACTATACTATTATATTACATTCAGCAGGCTAAAGCTCTTTAACCTATTCAGCCGTAGCTATAGTCCAGCAGCATCAGTACCAGGGGAAGTTGTTTCAATTCAGTGAGTGAACATTTTATCTAGTTTCATATTAGGAAAAAATAAATTATTAAAAAGAGAAAGCCTGCATTTATGTTTTACAGATTAGAATAAATTGAATGTTAGATAGTCAAATATTTATTCTGACAAATGTCAAAGATTAGTTTAGACTAAGCAATTTAAAGAGAAATTCTGCAAGAAAGACCAATGTTTTTTGCTACCTCTCATTTGTATATGATGTGCTGGGCACAACAATCCAAGCAAAGTGTACACTGTGTATGCCTAGTGCAGAGGGTGCTGTGTAGCACAGGGATTGAAAAAAAAACAACAGATCCACTTGTGCAATGCTACATTATCAATTTTAAACAGATTATTCCATTTACCCTCCTTTCTGACCAGGCCCATTTTCCTTGTCTCAGACAATATTCTAAACACAAAAATAGCCAGCTGCTGACTTATTGACCTACATTTGGAGAAACGAAAATAAACTTACAATCTAAAAGTATAAAAACATATATTTTGCTGATTTAACTTACATAAAAATGAAAAATATAAAAATATGAACAAAATATTAATATTCATATAATTAGGCCTCGTTCACATGGCTTATTCTGGGATGGATTCCAGCCGTACTGCGCGCCGTATTTGGCGCTGCCAGTATCGCAGGAACGTCCTGTCATTCGGTAATCCACATGCTCATAGAGAACTATGGATTCCGTCTCTTCTCCATGCTCAGCGAATCCGCCGAGGGGGGAGAAAGTGACATGTGAATTATTTACGGCGTGTACGCGCCGTGAATAATGAATGTCTATGGGGCCGGCGAGCTGCCGGCCCCCCGCTCCGCCCCCGCTGCACGGCAGCCGATGTAATTGCGGGGCGAAATCCGTTCCTACAATTACGTCGGCAATAAGCCGTGTGAACACTGCCTTAGGATACAGAAGTAACTTTTCTGAACTATGAGTTACAGTAATAGGTCTTTATCTCTTGTAACATTCTAACCACAAGATAAAGATTGACTGTTGAGTAGGAGGAAGAGCATTGTGACTGTATAGAAAGAGAAACATTTAAACTATGACTGACAATTGACTAATTGTGCCATGCTAATTGGCTGTTCTGCCATGAGTGATATGAAAGTTTATTAATTTGCATTTTAAATGAAAAATGTATGTGAATAATAACATTTCTTCTATAGTTTCATATTCTAATGAAATATATCTTTTATATTTTCAGATTGTAAGTTAATTTTCATTCATCCAAATATAGGTCAGTGAGTTAGAAGGTCAGGAGTTTGAATGCTATAAAAAAAAAATTAGCAACTTTTTTATTTTACTTTTTAAATATTTTGTTTTTACTGTATTAAATTCAACTAATTTTAATCAGATGCCAATCACTGTATTAATTTGATTTTCCTTGTCTTAGGCTATATTCTAGACATAGGATTAGCCGGGTCCTGAGGTCTCACTGAGACTTGAGGTTTTCCAAACAAGATCAGTATGATAGTTTAAGATACTATTCTAAGGGGTTTACTTTATTTCTAGCCTGCTGTGATGTGTTTGTTGTCACTGATACTACTATGATAAATACCCGATTGAGAACTGGATTTATGGTAGATGCTGTGTAGGTTTTATACTTTTCGATTATGTCATTTTAAATTAATTGTATATTATATCATTTGATGTACGTCCCGATATCAGAAAAACAGGGCGGCACCACTCCACATGAAATAGATTCTATGCAGCCTTTGAATTTAGTCAACCACGAGTCAAAACTGCAAACAATAAGAAAGAGAAAGTCCATTCACATAATTCTCAAGGGTAGGAGTACGGAGCGGCACTCACCAAGCTTCGCCATTTAATGCTGTATTGTAGATAAAACTTACAACATCCAGACGGGAGATTAACACTTAGGGTATGTTCACACAGCATAATTGCGCGGACGTATTTCGCCCTGCAATTACGCCGTGTGTACGGGGGAGGGAGCGGGGCAGGGTGGGTGGGGGGTCGGCAGCCCACTGGTCCCATAGACATTCATTACTAGCGGCGCGTATTCGCTGTGAATAATTGACATGTCACTTCTCTCCCCGCTCGTCGTATTGTGCGAGCATGGAGAGGAGACGTAATCCATAGTTCTCTATGAGAACTGTGGACTACCGAAATGATTGGGATGTATCTCACCCCGTATTTTGCGCAGTACGGCGCGAAATAAAGGCGAGATACGTCCCAAAATAAGCCGTGTGAACATAGCTTTAGCCAACGATTGTTTCGCGTGTTCAACCTCACACTTTCTCAAGGCAAAAAAAAGCATGAGGTTGAGAAAGTGTGAGGTTGAACACGCAAAATGATCGTTGGTTAAGTGTTTATCTCCCGACTGGATGTTGTAAGTTTTAATTACAATAAAGCATTAAAAGGAGAAGATTACTCCTACACTTGAGAAACATTTGATGTAAATTTTACCTTATATAATTTGATATTAATTGTATATTATATAATTTTATATGAATTTTATATAGTTTAATAATTATCATAAGTTAGCTTATATAATATTAGTGGTGTTGGTTGGGAAAATTATTGGAGAAAGTTAAAATCACTGAATATACACATAAAGAAAAATACTGTGTTCAAATAGCTATATCGCTGGAACAATTTAGAAAGCTAAAATATAACTTTTATTTATAAATCTTAAAATATGATGATGTTTTTTATCCTAAGGTATGTTCTGCTTGTATACTTGTGTTAATAGCTTAACCGTAAGTATTACTATTGGAATTATGCATATCTTCTTGCTTACAGTATAGCATTATTGGAATAGTGTTTCTTTGTTTACCTCTTTGTTTCTTATCCATCTGACTGGAGAAAATATTGTGCTTTTGGCCAATTATAAGTATGTGTATTGCCCCTGATGAACCAGGGCTACCTAGAGGAACGCATTGGGCTATGTCCGGCATTGACAACTTATAGGTCAGTTTGCATATAGGGTTCAGCCTCCGTAGAGCGGGGTACCCTTTTCGAGGCAGTTCCTCTGCAATTTAGATAGGGGTTAACAGGGTTAGTTGTAGGGTCTCTCTCTCCCCTGTTTGTTGGTTCCCACCTATACTTGATTTCAGGAATTTGCTGCAATTGTCTATACCAGGGAGGAATGGTTATAGATTTCTACAATTCTTGTGCATTTCCCATTGACTTCTATACCTATGTAAGACAGTATTTATATATTTACATGATATCTCAGTTGTTTCCATACTAGGCAATTTTTGTAATATATATGTAAGAGGGAATTTACTATATAAGGTCTCAGCCTGAAAAACATTGTTACATTTTGAGATTTATAAATAAAAGTTATATTTTAGCTTCTTAGTTCTTTCCAGTGATATAGCCATTGGGAAATATTTAGTATGTTTTGGCCGATTGATCTAAGACAAATTTGTTCTCAGACTCGCCAGTTTGAAATTGGCATGGATAGGATGGACATATTTGTACCACATACTGTCAGGTAACAATCCTAAATGTGTCTTAGATCATGAATTTGGCCTGACAGATTTGGTGCAGAGAAAAGTGTCAAGTATGTCAGACAAGCACCCTATTTTTTTTTTGTCTGAATTGATGCCAGAAAGCTGGCATAGCCCGGTTCATACATGTCTCTCATCGTATGTAAATGAATCCTTACCTTTTAATCATTCTATCAACATTTTTACTTTTCATGTCTCCTATTGTTAATGTGAATGTAGCGATGTTTTTTTATGCTATAACAGTTTGATAATCCACATAGGCTTAAGTATACAACGTTCCTTGTAGGACCAGCGAAACCTTTCAGTGACCTGCAGTACTGGAGCTAAGCTTTCATATTATCTTTGTTATTATATTTTTCTAAGCACCTGCTGACATCAGGACAACTCTTCCACAATGCCTTCTTAAGTAGACATAAGCATATGTCTGACAGTGCAGGGAGAAGCCTTTGAACTTGCCATCTATGCTTCACTTGTGTCATTTGAAGCGCAGTGAGAATCTCAAAGGCTTCTCTGGGCTGTCAGATATATTTATATCCAGTAAAGTAAACTTCATAAAGAAATTATCCTGGTTTCTGGGGGTGCTTGTAACGCAGAAGCATTCACTATTTATAAAGGCTTTTTTATATATATTCTGCTATCATAGACCACTTAGAAATTCAGCAAAGATAAAAATACATAAATACAAAGACCATATCTATAATGTGAAATGAGGTTGGGGAACTTGACAAAGAGCGGTAAAGTGGTCGGTTTATAGAGGAAACTCCAGATCGGAGCCCAGTGCAAAAACTGCAACATAGCAATTCATCTACCATGTGCTTCTTCTGAGGTCCATATAGCTATGCTTGTCAGCATACAAAGCAAGCTGGTCCAGGCATATATCTGTTGGCCAGAGAAAGACTGGGTAAAGTGCTGCTGACTTACTAGCCTCTAGCTTCTAGGAGTGTGGGACTAGGAATGGACTGGCCCATCAAAGGATCTTCAAGTGGGCGTAAACTCTAACACAATAATGGGACACAAGGGTCTAGCAGCAGGAGACATCCCAACTCAGAATTGAATTGGCAATCACTTTCCATTTATGTCTTTTTTTTTTTTTTCAAATAGCTCCATCTACAATTAACCTCATAGATCATTTTGATGATATGTCCTGTGTGTGCAGTGATAACGAAGGTTCCGATGCAATTATCATATATAGAGTGTGTGGGCCTTTAAAATAATTTCCAAGAAATCTAAGTTTTAGACCACGAAAATGTTAATGAAGATAGGAATTTTAGTACATGAGTATAGATAAATGGCTGGAATGTTGTTGGGAATAAGTGTTTTTAAAGAAGTATTTCCACCTTAGTCACTAATGTTATATTCTCAGGACCCTCAAGTATCCGTGGAAGGATAAGGGAGTTTCAGAAAGAAGTAAGACTTTAATGGAGAGGGTTGTGCAGAAGCAAAGATGGATGAATGGATATATGAATGGATAAATAGATAAAATAAATTAGAGGTGGATGATGGACAAAGTACACGACAAATAAATAGACAAAATACAGGGTAGATAGATAAACAGGTAGATAAAATTAATCGTAGACAGATGATGGTTGGATAGATAAAATATGTGATGATTAGTGTTGAGCGATTATTATCGACAAAGTTGAAATCGCCACAGTTTTTAAATGGTGATCGATTTTTTTAGATCATGCGATAATTTGGGTTTTAAAATCTGTGCTCATCTTTTAAGATCGCCCCATTTTCGCGTTCCTGTATTTTTGGCGGCCGCAAATCAGATTACAGAATAGGGCAGGGGGGTGGTTTTGGCGAGTCTGACGGGATGTGTAGGGTTTCGATTGACGGGAAAAAACTGACCTCGTTTACATAGAACAGCTTTCCGTTCACCCCTCAGTGTCTCTCAGCGTCCAGAGCAAAAAGAGTGCGCTTGTTGGTCCAACACTCACAAATTATTATTTTCTTCACAGGAAACTCTTACTATTAGCTGTGAACCTTAAAATTTATTAGATTAGAGATTGGAAAATTTTTATATAGTTGGGGTAGAAAATTTTTAAAGGGATTACCGCGGGTAAAGTCAGGGGGGGGAGGGGGGGGGGCCCCCACGGGCGACACAGAAAGTCTATAAAGAATAGGGATAAAGTTCACCAAGACTTAGTGTGACATTGCAAAGCTTTATTTTTAAAGTTTTCTTTTGAAATATTTCCTGGTATTGGGCAGCCTAAATTTATAGGTACACATTTTTTTCTTTTTAACTGCAGGTCTTTTGTTAGGTCAAAACTCCACTTTTATTATCAGTAACATTTTAGATAGGTGTTCATTTTCAATTTTTTCCCATTCCACCTTTGTTGATTATCCACCCTTTTACTTTTAAAATTTAAAACCACAAGTCAGCACGGGGAAGCCAAAAATACCTTTGAAAATCCAATAATTTCGATACGTGTTTTTTGATTTGGGCACTACAGCTTTGTTCATTGAGGACCTTGCCTTAAAGTGAATACTGCAATTTTTTTGTCACCCCCAGGTGAATTGTAGGTGCCAAAAATATTTATATCCGAATCATTACAGATACGTGTTTTTTTCACTTTTTTCCCTCCCGATTTGTTGATAGGCCCCTTGCAGTTAAATTTGAATCCCGCAATTTTGTAGTTAAACCCCTGGTAATTGATAGGTTCCAAAAAATACCTTTTATTATAAAAAATTAACATATGTGTTTTTTTACTTTGGCGCAAATGCAGCTTTGTTCATTTAGGCACCTTCACTTTGATGTAATACTGCAATTTTTTAGTCACCACAGGTGAATTGATAGGTGCCAAAAAATACCTTTTTTTATCCAATACATTTCAGATACGTGTTTTTTCACTTTGGCGCAGGCCACTTTGTTTTATAGATCTTCTTTGCAGTTAAATTTGAATACAGCAATTTTGTAGTCACCACAGGGGAATTGATAGGTCCAAAAATCCTTTTTTTATCCAAAAACATTACAGTATTTTTTTTTGCACTTTTGCCCCTCCAAATTGTTGATTAAACCCCCCTTGCAGTTAAATTTAATCCAGAATTTTGTAGTTACCACTGGGAATTGTAGGTGCCAAAAAAAAAACCTTTATTATCCGAATACATTTCAATACGGTTTTTTGACTTTGGGCATACAGCTTTGTTCATGACGCAGCTTCACGTAAATCTTAAAACAGCAATTTTATAGTCACCACAGGTGAATTGAAAGGTGCAAAAAACATTTTTTTATTCGAATACATTTCAGATACGTGTTTTTTTTTTCTTTGGCGCACTACAGCTTTGTTCTTGACGCAGCTTCCGAAATCTAAAACAGCAATTTTAAGTCACCACAGGTTTAATTGAAAGGTGCATAAAATACCGTTATTATACAAAACAAAACAGTACGTTTTTTTGACTTTGGCGCACTACAGCTTTTTTCATTGACGCGCTTGCACGTAAATCTTAAAACAGCAATTTTATATCACCACGGAATTGAAAGGTGCAAAAAATACATGTATTATACAAAACAAACAATACGTTTTTTTTTTTACTTTGGCGCACTACGCTTTGTTCATTGAAAACAGCTTGCACTAAACTGAAAACAGCAATTTTATGTCCCACAGGTAATTGGAAAGGGGCAAAAAATACCGTTATTATACAAAAACAAAACAGATACGTGTTTTTTTTACTTTTTACCCATCCCGATTTGTTGATAGAGCACCTTGCAGTTAAAATTTTAATCCAGCAATTTTTTTTTTGATTGAGGGATTTGAGAATAGCGTATTTGCCTTTTTTTAATAAAAGACTTTCCAAACTATTCCATACCTTCTCAAAATTTTTTTATTTTGAACATGGAGCGAATTCAGGTGGGAACGGCAAAGAAGGGGGGGAGCACATGGAGGTAGAGGGACGGAGAAAGGGCTCCTTTCCCTAACTGGGACAACACGCATGCCCGGGATCGCAGTTGCAGGACCGTAAGGCCGTCCTCGCTGGGTCAGGGCCCCGTGAATTCGTAACGAACAGAGTGCCAAACTGTCCTTAGTGGTTAATGCAACCTGCACCAGCATCTTACCTCCTCTCCCATCACGGCCACAAATGTCCCTCAGCATCATCAGCACCGTCCAACCAAGAGCCCAAATACACTCGTGTACCCCCCCACTGGGAAAATCCCCTTTCTGAA
>JAODAL010062903.1:0-19516 GCA_025379985.1 Phyllomedusa bahiana
AGCTGTAATATACACGACACCCCGCGCCGATCGCGCGAACTCTGCCTTAGAGTTCGCGCAATCCTCTGGACGTATCCATACGTCCAGGTGCGTGAACCCCCAAACCACCTGGACGTATGGATACGGCCAAGGTCGTGAAGGGGTTAATTTGTCTACATGAACTCATTCATACTACACCACACTAAACACAATTAGCTATCCTTATTCTCCATGTTCTCATTCATAATTAATTTCCACTCTTCCTACGTTTAATAAAACTTCCTCATTTTTTTAACGCTTGGCGTGTCACACAGTTTTCAAGTAGTGAAGACCAAATATTAATAGGTAATTTATTTCAGTAACACTCAGAAATTGACTCTTCGTCCTGATTTATTGTAAGTTTGCATTTCTGACAACTACCTCACATATAAAGCTATATAACAGAACATTTCCATAATATATTCCCTTTAGCAAGATTATTCTGAATGCATAGTAACGAGCACTAATTAAACTGTCTGCCTATGATTCCCATTTATATTCATAGAAAATATGGTACATCTGAGACATTTTATGTAAAATGGAAGCAACTATGGAAAGTGAGCTAATATTTTGCAGCTTAAAAGAACATTTTCATTTTTGGGTTATAATGTTTTTATACACTGTACACACCCATTTTCTGTACACACCCATTTCCTATACCCCAATCACTCAATGAATTACTATAAAACTACAAATCATTGTAATAGTGTTGTAATCCTCTAGTGTCATATTTTGTTACTTCCTTAAAAAAAAAAAGTGTTAGAAATAAGAACAAGGCCTGAAAAATACAAAGGCAATGGGCCTTGTTTATGAAAACTGTCTAGGTGTAAGACTTTCTTTTTTGCCCATAGCAACCAATCAGAGTTCCCCTTTCATTTCATATAGTGCTCTGATAAAAAGAAAAGGGAGCTCTGATTGGTTTCTATCAGCAACATTGAAAAACTTAGACCTAGACAGTTTTCATATATGTCCCCCAAAATTCATTCTAAAACTAGCCCCAAAGAGAGATTCAGTTAATTTTATTATGTTGATCATCAAACTATGTAGAAGGTATGAATTCCTATGTTACTTAGCTCCACTAAATTGTGGTAAACTGGAATAAAACACATACTTGCCAACTTTTATAGATTGCAAAGAGGGACACATCAGGCCACGCCTCTGACCACGCCGAAACACATGACATCACACCAAGAAATGCCTCTAACCACACCCAAACACATAGATGTCAACTTTTTATTTAGAAAGCCAGAAAGGGACATATTTTAAGGATTGCATTGTACCCATTCATGAAATATTAAGTAAGTTGTTATGTAATATACAGCTAGAAAGCAATAAGATACTTTTTAAAGCAAGATAATCAGTTCATTGATGCAAATCTATTTCCCAAATGAAAAAGAGGGAAATTTTTAGAGCTAAGAGGGACAGGAGGACATGGGTTAAAAATAAGGACTGTCTCTCCAAAGTAGGGGTACTTGGAAGGTATGAAAACTTGTGGGTTAAAATCTGGTCATCCAGTCATAAGTATTCATTTTTCAAAAGTAACTAGCAGGACGACTGGCTGTGTTCCTCATAGCAAACTCATATTGTTTGACAACACATGATGATAAGTTAACAGCTTTAAAAAATATAAAAACTAGTGACATTTCTTACTTTGTATTTTGAAAAAAATAATTAATATACAGTTATGTGCAAAATAATCTAACATCAGTAAAATGTTAGTTAATTACTGTTTTTTTCTGAAAACATAATATAACATGATCAAAAATTAATGAGTAGATGTAGCCGAGTAATGGGCAACCAATAAAATCACCAGTCATGACATGCATGCTGCTAATTAAGTGTAGCTGAATGAAAAGGGGGTGTTTAAATAAGTAGCAGTGTGGACTTCAATTGGTAACATCATTCATTCCGTGAAGAATCAAATGTCAATTATGGCATTTATTTAATAAAGGAGTGAAGCCAATATTGTACCTGCTGGTTTCTGCTTATTTTCAAGGAGTGCAATGAGTTGTTCCAGATATTGTATCAAAGAAGAAAGAACTTTGATCAAGAAGTTGATTGGAGAGGGCAAAACATTTCAAAAAGTACAAAAAATTATTGGCTGCTCAGCTAAAAACATCACCATTGCTTTAAAATGACAAAACCAGAAACAAGTGGTAGGAAAAGGAAACTACCATCTGACTAGATCATAGAATAACAAGAATGACAAAGAAGCATTCAATGATGAATTCAGTTATCTGTGAGTACTGCAACAATCAGAAGGCGCCTACGTGAAGCCAAAATAATTGTTAGAAACTCTCATAAAGTACCATTGCTGAAAAAATACATGTCTTAAAAAGATTACAGTTTGCCCAAAAACACATTGACTAGCCTAAAAAGAATTGGCACAACATTCTATGGACAGATGAGAACAAGATTGTTCTTATTGGGTCTAAAGACCGCAGGCAGTTTGTCAGATGACCCATAAACACTGAATACAAGCCACAGTACACTGTGAAGAATGTAAAACATGGTGGTACAAGCATAATGGTTTGGGGATGTTACCCATACTCTGAAGTTGGGCCCATTTATCGCATACCAAACACCATAGACTAGTTAGGATAAGTAAAAATCCTGGAAGAGGTCATGTTGCCTTATGCTAAAGAAGACACGCCCTTGAAATAGGTGTTTCAACTGGACAATGAACCCAAACACACCAACAAGTGGGCAATGTCACGGCTGGTCCTGCACCCCGCAGGTTGGGTTGCGGGCGCAGCTGTGGCTCCCCTGTCTCCCCTGCTTCAGGAACGAGTGGTGCCATGGTCCGCATGTCGGGCCGTGGGCTCACTCGCTCCCCCGTGATTAC
This sequence comes from Phyllomedusa bahiana, assembly GCA_025379985.1. NCBI lineage: Eukaryota > Metazoa > Chordata > Amphibia > Anura > Hylidae > Phyllomedusa > Phyllomedusa bahiana. Next base: position 2,864 of record JAODAL010062903.1, read on the forward strand.
GAACTTACCCAGCCACGCTCCAGTCTCCTCTCATCCCTCGGCCGGCTGCTGTGTGCGCGAGCGCCCTCTAGGGCGCGCGCGGCTGCTCTCAGAGATGTAAAGGGACAGTGAGCCAGTAATTGGCTATTTGCCAGCCGATGAGAGTAGATAATGGTACCGCCCCCGACATTTCCGTGCCGGATCTATGTGTGCCCAGTGCCGTAGAGAAAGCGTTCCAAGTGTGTTCCTGACCTATCCGTGTTTCCGACCTCCTGCTACATCCTCCGACCACGAACCGTTGCCGCCTGGCCTGACCTGCCTGCCTGTCCACGACTACGTCTGCGTCTAATGATTCGGGAACCACGCTCGCCCTTGGCTGCCACTGCAAGCAACTCATGCCAGTAGAAGCGACCTGGTAGTTTCCTGCTGCAGCAAGTCCATCCCGCTTTGCGGCGGGATCTGGTGAAAACCGGGTGCTACTTAGATTCCGCTCCCTGGTGCAGCTTACACCATCACTTGCGGTGGCCCAGCGGATCCACTACCACCTGTCATAACAGTTAGATCTTGCCATGGATCCCGCCAAGGTGCCTCTGCCCAGTGTCGCGGACCTATCTTGCACAGTTGCTCAGCAGTCGCAGCAGATTGCGCAACAGGCCGAATAGCTGACTCAGCTCACCACCATGATGCAGCAGCTAGAGATGGGCGAATTGATTCTAACGAAGTGGAATTCGTTTAGAATTTCAGGAAAACTTCGGTTCTGAACGAAGTCGAAGTTTGGGGGACTTCGGGTGAACGAAGTGTGCTTTTGATTGATAAAATGGCTGAGAGCACATGGCGTTACATGGGGCAAAGCACTCTGGGAGGAAGAAGGGCATAGCCTGCATGACATGTGCAGAGATGAAGCCAATCAGAGACCGGCGGGATTCTGTGACGTCACCGCACTATATAAGTCCGGGCGCAACGCTGGGAGCTCACACTCCTCTCACTGTACTGATCAGGGAAGGTACTGCCGCGGCTGCTTGTAATAGCTCTTACTGAAGAACTGATTTCTATACGCGATTTTGGGGGGGGTGCCCTCAGCTTGTTCAGAAAACGCTTCTCTTAATGTTCTTTTTTCTGATTTTGGGGGGTTTGGATCTGAAGTCCTGTGGTGCGTCCACTGCAGCTGCATATACATTTTAATGCTATCTGCTCACAGCACATTGAATATCCAAGAGGGATTAAGCCAGTTCCTGTTGTATTCTTTTAAAAAGAAACAGCGTTTTTACAATAAATATCACTTCATTTTTTGGCTGCCAATTCTTTTGCGCAATTTTCATCCAGGGGTTAATTAAGCGTTTTTTTCAGCTGTGGTGACTCCAAGAAACCGTGTTTTTCACCGCCAAAAAAAAACAATTTTCCTGTACATAATTCACAAGCGAAGGTTAATTACAATTTTTTTCTCTTGTTGTGTAGCGTAAAAAAAAACGCCATTGTAACACGCTACAAAGCTTAGTAGTTTGTGGCTGCTCAATCTTTTGGCGCAATTTACATCCAGGGGTTAATTAAGCGTTGTTTTTCTGCTGTGGGGACTCCAAGAAACCGTCTTTATCCCCGCCAAAAAATACAATTTTCCTTTATCATAATTCACAAGCAAGGGTTTAAATTACAATTTTTTCTCTTGTTGTGTAGCGTAAAAAATACGCCATTGTAACACGCTACAAAAGCTAGTAGTTTGTGGCTGCTCAAATTCTTTTGCGCAATTTACATCTAGGGTTAATTAAGCGTTGTTTTTTCTGCTGTGGTGACTCAAAGAATCAGTCTTTTTCACCACCAAAAAATACTTTTTTCCTGTATCATAATTCACAAGCGAAGGTTAATTAAAAATTTTTCTCTTGTTGTGTATGCGTTAGAAAACACGCCATATGTAACACCTTACAAAGCTCGTATTTTTTGGGTTGCTCAGTTCTTTTGCGCAATTTACATCTAGGGTTAATTAAGCGTTGTCCGCAGTTGTGGTCACAAAAAAAACGTTCTTTTTCACCGCCAAAAAAGACATTTTACCTGTAGCATAATTCATAACCGAAGGTTAATTACAAGTTTTTATGTTGTTGTGTACCGTAAAATACACGCCATTTTAACACGCATTTGTGGAGCGCAATTTATATCCAAGGGTTACCAAGCTTGTTACTGGGTTTATTTGGAGTCAAATACAGGGTGTTTATTTATCATATACAGATATCTTCATCAAACAGTGTCTGTACATTTTAGAACAAACAGTATGTCACAGGGAGGTGGCAGGCTCTTCACCTGCGAGGGGCAGAGGCACAAAACATTCCAGGCCCAGGTCGCAGCACAGCAAGGGACGTCGCAGCAGGGGTCACTCGGTGAGGCCCACAACTGCCGCTGTCATCTAGGGGCCCCGTGTGTTGTTCAGCAACCCAAGGGTTTCTTGATTGGTTGACTAGGTCATCCACTTCCTCCCAGATGACATCTGAACAACCCCAGCCACGCGTCGGGGGGAACGTCAGACACAACCCTTATTTGGCAGGGCCCGGGAGCGGGTCAGCGGCCCTCACCTGACCTCAACCCGCCTCTGTCCCATTCCGGTTCCCTCAGCCAGAGATCTACTATGTGGTCTGGGCTCAGCGCCCCCTATATAGCCGAGGATAAAACAATTTGAGGAGGGCAGTCAGCAGCTACTTGGCAGCAAAGAAATGGGGCCAATACCCCCTTTCTTCTTGCAGTAGGCGGCAAAGTATAGATGTTGAGAGTGGATGGGAGGTCATGTTGTGAGGGGTCAGCCTCTGCATACCAAGCCCGGGTGATGAGGACAGCAGGGACGATGAACCACACATAGATGATGTAGCCGACCGCATTTGGGAGCCTGGTGAGACAAGGGCTTCATCATCGTCAGGAGAAGAGGGCGTCAGCTTGCCGGGGTTAGGGGAGCGGAGCAGCCAGCAAGTGGGGCGTGTGGCCGTGAGTCAGCAGGAATAGCAGCACTGTGAGGTCAGGAGCCAAGCGGCCACGGGGTAAAAAACCCGCTTCGCAGGTCCAAGAAAGTAGCGGCACAGGGCTCAGCGAGGCACGGCAGCAGTAGTCACTCAGTGCGGGGCGTTGGCGGTAAAATCCATACTCGGCGGTGTGGCAGTTCTTTGCTAAGACACCGGAGGAGCCGAATATGGGTATATGAAGAATCTGTAGGCAAAAGTGAAGCGTGGCCAGGGGGCTAACGTTGGCAACCCACGGCCCTGGGGTCAACACATGCAGCGTCACCATACGGTGGCCTGGGAGAAACGTGGCTCAGATGTGGTGGTCCATCCTGCAGCCGTAGCAACAGCAGCAGCACGCCCCGTGGCACGCATGCCATTGCAGCCACTCAAGGCTACCACCACCTCTGCAGAGGGAGCTGTTTCTCTTTGACATCATCTCCCGGTCCAGATGCTCCCGCCTTTCCTCGCTACTCATGGCGCCAGCAGTCGTTTCAGCGAGGCGATTGCAAAAAGACAAAAAGTATGCGTCCCAACCATCCTAAGGTGCAGAAGCTGACCGTACTCCTGTCCAAGTTGTTGGTGCTGCAGTCCCTTCTTTTCCAAATGGTGGACTCTGCACCGTTCAAAAAAACTAATGGCTTGTGCCGAGCCAAGATGCAGAGTTTCCAAGCCGTAATTTCTTTTCCAAAAAGGCAGTACCAAGCACTTCATAAATATGTAGAACAGAAGGTGGGCCATACTTAAAGCTTATCGGTTTGTTCCAAGGTGCACGCGCGTGGACGTCGGGAGCTGTAACTAACGGTCAGATCCAGTAAAATGTCCTTTACGGCCCCACGGGGTGAATGTGCTTCCCGGGCCCAGGCACACCAACAACTTGGACAGAAGAGGGCGCTTTTCTCCTCCATGTTGTCAAACTGCGGCCCTGCGCCAATGTCCGCCTCCCCCATCCCACCACCATCTCCAGCCTCCACAAGTACTGCTCCCATCATACCACATGTGTAGGGCACAGCGGTGTAACGCATTTCTACAACCTGGCTTGCCTGGGCGAACGAAGTCACACAGGGAGGAACGCTCCGCGCCCATGCAGCAAGAAATCGATTTGTGTTTCCTTCCCGCGCCAACTGCAAATTGGAACCATGGTGACGGAAAATTGGGAGGAACATGGTGTCCGTGCTGCACCGAGGAGGGATGGTCCCATACGCCCTGCATGGCGCACGTGTTCAATCTGGTTGTGAAAAGGTTCCGAAGTCTTTCAACCGATCTCAAAGATTCTGAAACTGGCCAGGAAACTGTGCATGCACTTAAATCCATTCCTAAAAAGCCGGGAAAACACCCTCCTCGAGTTGCGGGCGGCAGAACGGCCTCCCCCAACACACTCTGATATGCGATGTTTCCACCCTTGGAATTCCACCTGCACATGTTGGACCGACTGTATGAACAGAGAAAGGGCCATTAACGATTTTTTTTATGATCCAGGCGGACAGGAGTACTCCCCTGTGTAACTTTGATGTCAGCCAGTTGCAGCTCATGCGATGACACCTGCCGTTTTTTGAGGCCATTCGAGGGGGCCACGTTATTTGTCAGTCGCCAGGATACGGGGTTTAATAACGTAATTCCACTGCTTCTTGTCCTGTTACTGTTGCTGGGAAAAAACTGTCCTGGGGCAGGGGACTGGGGACGTGGCGACTACATCTCGCGGCCAACATGAGTTCCGGTTGGGACTGAAATGGAGGAGGAGGAGGAGGGACATTGGAGCAGAAGCATTGTCTGGTGAAATGATGGATTTTCTACCCAGGTGACAAGAGAGGAGGAGCAGTACAGCTGGAGGAGGTAGATGGAGATGAGGAAACGAGGGAGATGACCCCAAGCACCTGGCAGATACATTGGAGAGGGGGCAGGGGCCCCTGGGATCACTTTTGCGATCCCCGCAGCATGCTGATTTGCCTGGCAGTGCAGCCAATAGTCACCATCCGGCAGAGGATGACTTCGGGCTCTCCACCCAAATTGGACCCCGCAAACCGGTCCAAAATGGGAGCCTTTTAACACTATTGAGAGGGAGGACAAACTAAAAATACTATAGGGAAACCTCCGTAGTCATTGGCCGCTGCCTATGTGCGCATCTCCCTCCCGACAGGTCCGACCGGGGGGGTTTCTCAGCGCCACGTACTACTGTCGGGGCGCTGGGGGAAGGGGGGGGGGGGGGGTTTGGGCAGTACAGCTCCATCACAGCAACCTAAGCTGGAGTCACTGAGAGCACTTCCTTCACCCACCTAGTAGGAGGGCAGTCGCCAAAACAGCAGCAGCTACCCGGGGCAGACCCTGAACAACAGGTGGTTTGGCCTCCTTTGGGCAGCACTCTGCTGGGCAGCCCAAACTGGATGTTGGCCCGCAACTTCCGAGTTTGCAGCGGGGAAGCTTCCGCCCGGCCCTATGTGGCTTAGTGGGGGACAGTGCGGCGGGGGCCCTGCCCCTTTTTCAAGAAGAATCAGGGGACGGCAGGATTTTATAACACCCCAAAGCCTTTGGGGTCAGACTACATAAGCCATGACGCCTCACCCAAATGTGAGAAATGAGTGGGTTCAAACTACCTGCCTCAGCCACTATTCTGATCGGCCACCCGCCTGAGCACACATCTGCTGACAGTTTCTCCATCTGCCCCCAAACCATCTTTACCAGGACAGCTATTGCCACCCCACCTCCACACTCTGTCATTGTGCCACTGTCTGACCTAAATGCTGCTGTTTTTTGCTGGTGCCATGACATCCACACTGTGTCATTGTGGCCACTCTCTGACCTCATGCTTTTTGCTCCTGCCGCCGTCCCCTCCACTCTCTTCATTGTTCCACTCTGTGGCCTACTACTGTTTTCCCCACCTCCAGAATGTCATTGTGCGACTGTCTGACCTCATGCTGCTGCTGTGGCTGCTGCCGTGACCTACACACTGTGCCATTGTGCCACTGTCTGACCTCATGCTGCTGCCGCCGTCACCTCCACTCTCTGTCATTGTGCCACTTTTGTGGCCTTCCCCCAGTTTTTTTGCCACCTTCAGAATGTCATTTTTGCCAAACTGTCTGACCTCATGCTGCTGGCCGCCGCACCTCCACTCTCTGTCATTGTGCCACTTGTGGCCTACTACTGTTTTTTGCCACCTCCAGAATGTCATTGTGCCACTGTCTAAACCTCATGCTGCTGCTGTCGTGACCTACACACTGGTGTCATTGTGCCACTGTCTGACCTCATGCTGCTGCTGTGGCTGTTGCCTTTGACCTACACACTGTGTCATTGTCCCACCCCTGTGGTCTCCCTCCTTTTTTTGCCACCTCCAGAATGTCATTGTCCCAAACTGTCTGACCTCATGCGGGCTGCTGCCGTGACCTACAAAACTGTTTTCATTGTGTCACTGTCTGACCTCATGCTGCTGCTGTGGCTGCCCGCCGTCACCTCCACACTCTGTCACTGATGTTGCCACCTGAGCCCTCAACTTGTTTTTTTTCCAGCTGTTGCTGCCATGACTTTGTCGGGGCTACATCCCCCTTCTTTTTTTTTGGGTCAGTTTTGCCCACTTAATTTGCCCAGGAATTTTATATTTGAAGCATTCTAAAGCGGGGCGGCAGTCAGTGCGTGTCATACTAAAACACAACTTTTGTATGAAGACCAAACCAAGCTCCCTCTGCATATTTTTAAGCATGGCACAACGTTCTACAGCACCCTCCCGGCTCAGTGCAGCCTTGAAATAGCTGTTTTTTAATGTGATTCGTCCTGAAGTAATTCGGAACAAAGTTATTTTTTGTCAGGAAATTCGGCGAAGTGAGCGAACTGAATTTCGAGAAATTCGCCCATCTCTAGCAGCAGCTCCTCGCCATCCAGCAGCAGTCACAACCTCCGCCCGTGGGTCCCAAGCTCAGGCTGTCGTTACCATCTAAGTTTGACGGGGACCCGAAACTCTGCAGGGAATTCATCACCCAGTACTCCATGCACATCGAGCTGAGGGCCGACCAATTTTCGACTGAGCGTTCTAAGGTGGCGCATGTCATTAGCCTCCTCTCCGGTAAGGCCCTGGCTTGGGCCACGCCTCTCTGGGACAGGAATGATCCTATTACGACTGATCTGCAGGTCTTCCTCCGTGAGTTTCGCAGCGTTTTTGAGGAACCGGCATGTGGGTCATCAGCCAAAACGGCACTTCTGAACTTTCGTCAGGGGGAATCGTCAGTTGGAGACTATGCCGTCCAGTTCCGGACCCTGGCCTCAGAGCTAACTTGGAACGATGCCGCCCTATGCGCCACATTTAAGAAGGGTCTTTCCAGGACGCACTCGCTGCCAGAGACCTTCCGTCTTCTCTTAGTGATCTCATTCACTTGGCCACACTTATAGACGTACGTTTTGCTTAGAGACTGGAAGAACTCCGTCAGGAGCGCGATTCTGTGCTACTCTGCCGATTGCCCCATCTGGCCCCGGTATTCCAGAGGTCTGCCTTGCCGCTCCCTCAAGCTTCTGGGGAGGAACCCATGCAGGTGGACCAGATTCTCTTGTCCGAGCGGAGAACTTATGTCTTTATTGTGCCGTCTCTGATCATTTCTGAAGGGCCTGTCCTCAGCGTTCAGGAAACTCCCGCACCTAGGACACGTAGGAGAGGCATTCCTAGGTGTTACCTCTTCCTCTCCACGACTGACTATGCCGGTAGTGGTCACCACCGACATGGGACTCTCATTCCAGGTGCTGGCTTTCCTGGACTAAGGTTCCGCTGGGAATTTCATCCATACTTCCCTGGTGCCTTGGTATCGTCTGCCGATGGTTCACCTGGAAAAGCCACTGATGATATCTTCTGTCAGCAGTGAGCTCCTGAGAGACCCCATACAGTATCTTACCACGCCTGTCTCTCTCCAGTTGGGGGCCTTACACAAGGAAAAGATTGCCTTTTACGTACTGCCTTATTCTTCCTCAGCGATCCTGTTGGGACTTCCTTGGCTGCAACGCCATGCTCCTACACTCAACTGGATGACAGGTGAAGTCACAAGTTGGTGACCTGATTGCCAGAACCTCTGCCTGGTGGCACCTCGCCCGGTGCGTCTCGCTTCTCCGCAGTCGTCCCGCAAGGCGCTCCAGGTCTGCCCGCGGAGTACCAGGAGTTTGCAGATTTTTTTTGGACAAACAGTCGCTGCCACCCCATCGGCCCTATGACTGCCCGATTGACCTCCTGCCCGGCACCAGTCCTCCCCGGGGTAGGATGTATCTGTTGTCCGCACCCGAAACTTAGGCCATTTCGGCCTATATACAAGAAAATTTGCAGAAGGGCTTTATCCATAAGTCCTCATCTCCAGCCGTTGCCGGGTTCTTCTTTGTTGAGAAAAAGGACGGATCTCTTCGCCCCTGCATCAATTACAGAGGCCTTAATAAAATCACTGTGAAGAACCGTTACCCTTTGCCACTAATCTCGGAACTCTTCGACCGGATCCGTGGAGCCAAGATCTTTTCTAAATTGGATTTGGATGGGAGCGTATAATCTCATCAGGATCTGTGAAGGAGATGAGTGGAAGACGGCCTTCAACACTTGTGATGGGCACTTTGAATACTTGGTGATGCCATTTGGTCTTTGCAACGCCCCGGCCGCCTTCCAGGAGTTCATTAATGACATCTTTAGGGACCTCCTCTACACTTGTGTCATTGTCTACCTGGATGACATCCTGATATTTTCGCCTGATCCGCAGAAGCATCGCCTGCAGGTTCGCCAAGTACTGAGACGTCTCCATAATAATCACCTGTACGCCAAACTGGAAAAATGTCTATTTCAGCAAACAAGTCTACCGTTCCTGGGCTACATCGTCTCAGATAAAGGTCTGCGTACGGATCCAGCTAAGTTGTCGGCCGTTCTGCAGTGGCCTCGGCCTGTCGGCCTACGGGCTATTCATCGCTAATTATTATAGGCAATTTATTCCCCATTTTTTCCACACTGGTGGCACCGATTGTGGCGCTGACCAAGAAAAATGCCAATCCCAGACTCTGGTCTCTGGCGGCCGAAAAAGCATTCACGGAACTAAAGTCTGCCTTTGCTTCTGCCCCTGTTCTGTCTCGCCCAGATCCGGAGAAGCCTTTCTCGTTGGAAGTGGATGCCTCATACGTGGGGGCAGGCGCAGTCCTCTTGCAAAAAGGACCTAGGGGCAAGACCCTCACGTGCGGATTCTTTTCCTAGATGTTCTCGCCGGCAGAGAAGAATTACGCTATCGGGGATCGTGAATTTTTGGCCATCAAGCTGGCACTGGAGGAGTGGGCCCATCTCCTAGAGGGGGCTCGTCACCCCATCGATGTATACACAGACCACAGGAAACTCCAGTATCTTCAGACAGCGCAACGTCTTAATCCCCGGCAAGCTAGATGGTCTCTTTTCTTTTCTCACTTTGACTTTCAAATTCACTTTCGCCCGGCAGACAAGAACATCAAGGCCGATACGCTTTCTCACCCGTCAGATACTATCGGAGAAGAACCAGGTCCACTGAATATAATATCCTCAGACTGTGTGATCCACGCCACCCCGCTGGATCTCCATCAGTTGCCCCCGGGCAAGACATGCGTACACCCGGCGCTCCGGAAGAGAATTCTCAAATGGGGTCATTGCTCTCGAATGGCAGGACATCCCAGGGCTCGGAAGATGTACCAGTTAATTTCCCGTTTCTATTGGTGGCCAGCTCTTGCCAATGACTCAAAAGATTTTGTAAAAGCCTGTATTACCTGTGCCCATAATAAGTCTCCGCAGCAGTGCCCGCCTGGTTTACTTCTGCCCCTGCCGACTCCTGATTCTCCATGGTCACAGATATCGATGGACTTCATCAACGATCTTCCACCTTCTGTGGGTAATACTGCAATCTGGGTAGTTGCGGACCGCTTTTCTAAAATGGCCCATTTTGTTCCGTTGCCTGGTCTGCCCATGGCCCCACAGCTCGCCACTCTCTTCTTTGAGCATATTTTTCACCTACACGGCCTCCCATAACACATTGTCTCGCACCGAGGGGTCCAGTTCGTTTTCAGGATTTGGCGTGCTCTCTGCTCCCGACTTCAAGTGAAGCTGGACTTTTCCTCAGCCTACCATCCTCAGTCCAACGGCCAGGTGGAGAGGATTAACCAGGTCCTTGCCACTTTGTTTCGGGCCGTTTCGGGCAAGTTTATTACCTTGGGCGGAGTTTTTGTACAATTCATTGGACTCTGAATCGACTGGCTCCTTGCCTTTCTATGTGGTCCATGGGCTACATCCCCGCCCACCACTCCCCCTGCCAACATCTTCCAATGTGCCTGCGGTAGATTCCCTGGTCCGGGATATGACAACCATTTGGGAACAGACCCACCAGTCCCTGCAGCGTGCTGTTGTTCGCATGAAGAACCAGGCAGACAAAAAGAACCGCCGACCTTCATTCCAGGAGATAAAGTGTGGCTGTCCGCAAAGTACATCCGGCTCAAGATTCCCAGATACAAGCTGGGCCCACGCTTCTTGGGTCCATTCGAGATCTTGGAACGAATTAATCCTGTGGCCTATAAACTCTGGCTACCTTCTGCTATGCGAATCCCGAATTCCTTCCATGTCTCCCTATTGAAACCTGTGGTCCAATGTGTTTACAGTCAAGGAGATTCTGGCCATGAAAACTATCAGAGGGACATTTTCTGATCGACTGGGAAGGATTTGGGCCAGAGAGATCCTTGGAGCCAGAGGACAACATCTTGGACCGTGACCTAGAATAAATATTTCTTCGTTCCAGAAAGAGGGGGAGGGTACTTTCACGGCTGGTCCCGCGCCCCGCAGGTCGGGTTGTGGGCACAGCCGTGGCTCCCCTGTCTCCCCTGCTTCGGGGACGAGTGGCGCCGTGGTCCGCATGTCGGGCTGCGGGCGCACTCACTTCCCCGGGAGCGAAAACTCACCTGACAATGCTCCAGTCTCCTCTCATCCCTCGGCCGGCTGCTGTGCATGCTATCGCCCTCTAGGGCACGCGCGTGGCAGCTCTCAGAGATTTAAAGGGACAGCGCGCCAGTAATTGGCTAATTGCCGGCCGCTGACCTTATATAACAGTACCGCCCCTGACATTTTCTTGCCGGATCTAAGTGTGCCCAGTGCCGTAGAGAAAGCGTTCCAAATGTGTTCCTGACCTATTCGTGTTTCCGACCTCCTGCTACGTCCTCCGACCATGAACCGTTACCGCCTGCCCTGACCTGCCTGCCTGTCCACGACTACGTCTACATCTCAAGATTCGGTACCACGCTCGTCCTTGGCTGCCACTGCAAGCAAGTCACGCCAGTGGAAGTGACCTGGTAGTTTCCCATCGCAGCAAATCCATCCTGCTTTGCGGCGGGCTCTGGTGAAAACCGGGTGCTACTTAGATTCCGCTCCCTGGTGCGGCTTACACAATCGCTTGCGGTGGTCCAGCGGATCCACTACCACCTGTTGTAACAGGCAACATCCCGGTTCCATACCAACAAAATCTCCAGACCTAATTCTGATTGCAAATGTGTGTAGTGATACCAAAAGTGCGTTTTTTGATGCAAAACCTAAAAATGTAAATGAACTGTGGAATGTAATCTGCTTCGGCTGGAATACTTGTTTTCAGGTGTCAGATTATAGTTGATTCCATGCCACAAAAAAGGCAAATACAGCAGAGTTGATCTGGGTCTGAAAAGTTTTAAAACGGCCATGCAGAGTTATATGCCATCTGCCCAGACATACAATGGGTTACAAAAGTTTTTATAGCCTATTTTCATGAACTGTTCCTCATTTTTAAACATAACAGCTCCAAACAAATGTATTTTATGTGATAGAGCAACACAAAGTAGCAAGTATTTGTGAAGCATAAAGAAAATGATACGTACTTTCCAAATTTTTGCAAATTAAAAAACTGAAAAGTGTGGCGTGCATGTGTTTTCAGCCCCCCCCCTTTGTAGGACCACTTTTAGCTGCAATGACAGCTGCAGTCTGTTGGGGGATGTCTCTACCAGCTTTGTATAGCTAGAGGCTGGAATGTTTGCCCATTCTACTTTGCAAAATAGCTCTAGCTCATTTAGATTGGTTCACGAATGCTTGTGAACAGCAATTTTCAAGTCCTACCATAGATTCTCAATGGGATTTAGGTTTGGACTTTGACTGGATCATATAAACACATGAATAAGCTTCGATTGAAACCAACAGCTGCAGCTGTATGTTTAGGGTCGTTGTCCTGCTGGTTGGTGAACCTACACCCCAGACTCAAGTTTTTTACAGCTTTTAATAGGTTTTCTTCCAGGATTGCTCTGTATTTAGCTCCATCCATCTTCCCATTAACTCTGAACAACTTTCAGTCCCTGCTGAAGCAGAGAATCCACACAGCATGATGCTGCCATCAACATGCTTCTAATTAATGCTCTCCTTGTCTGGGCTGTAAGTTTAGGTGGACAGCCATGTCTTGGTACTGTAGATTAGTAGTTGTGTCATATTCCTTCTAATTTCAGATGATGGATTGTTCAGAGCTTGGGCTATTTTTTTAAACCTTACCCTGCAATCCACTTAATGTAAATAACTATTACCACCTTTTTTAGTAATACACAGGTTATTCGCACATTATCACTTTTCCCAGTTAAAGTGTTATGCAAAGTTGTATGCAACAACAATAATGAATGATCTCTTTCTAGTTTTTCAAAGCATATTACACCTTTGATTTTTCAAGTTAGTAACCATTCCACATCTTTTAAATTGCATTAGCAAAAGGAGTCAAACATATGACCTGTGATCCATGCAGTACATTTCGTCTTTTGTCACTACTGGGACAGCAACTTTATAGTTCTTTTTCTATACGAGTTGACACCTCATGGTTGTGTACTCACTACATGTAGCAACAAACCTGCGGCTTGCAATCTACTTTGCCATAGCTTTATCCCTGAGCTGTGTGTTCCTTGGTTTTCATGATGGTGTTTGTTCACTAATGTTCTCTAACAAACCTCTGATACCGTTACAAAACAGCTGTAAACTATTAACTTATTAGGAAACTTGTAGGCAATTGGTTACTCTGGATTTTATTTTGGGGTATCAGAGTACAGGGGGCTGAATACATATGAATGCCACACTTTTTATTTTTTTCATTTGCAAAAATTTTCTTAACACTATACAAATAGCTCCCAGCAGGAGTAGCAGGTTGAACGAAGTGCTGGAGCTATCTAATCGCATTAGTAAGGTTGGGAGATACAGCTGACACTACAACACCTTTAGCTAAAATGGGTTTGGGAGGTAATTCATTCCCTGTGTCAGAGGACACACCAGAAAATTCTTGACCAAGTTCGTGTAAGTGGGAATTACTGGGAGAAAGAGTGTTAAACAACAAAAATGTTAAACAACCTTTATAACACTGAACTATGCCAGCCTTTTCCCAGTCAATTATGTTGAGTTATGAATTTGCAACCAAGGTAATCCCAGATTCACATCTGTTGGAAAGTTATCTAATAAAAACAAAAGAGGTCATAACCTTGGTGTGTAATCCTGTCTTTAACATAACCAGTGGAGTGTGGAACCTAATTTACTCCTGGCCAGGTGATTGTTGTCTGTAGCGACCATATTAACTGAGGTCCTGAGAGGCAATAACGGGATACCCAATGTGCCACCCACCCGTGAGTCCAGAAAATTACCTGCAGACCCATAGTCAAGAAATGCATTCCCGGGAAAAAAAACAAGCTATTATTTCATTTACAAAAAGGCCCAAAATAACTTTTAGCAATATCTGGCCATCTAGGTTACCTTCCTTGGAGTCACCTGGGTGCTGGAGTTTTTCCCGAATCAGACATTTTGGACAGTTCTGGATTAGGTGTTCTGCAGTAGAAAAAAGAGCCCCCTTTTGTTTTTTAGAAGATTTTGCCCGACTTTTAAGAGACATGGTGAAAACCCAGCTGCCCCTAGGTTTTTTTGTCTGGGCCTGACATTTCCTTTTGGGCAGTGAGGAAGGGGAAAAGGTTTTTTCACAATGCTCTCTTTTTACGCCCCCGGGGATAACGGGCGGTTTGGGGCTTGAGTTAAAAAGGTGGGCATTGTCCTCTTTTCTTTGGGTCACGGATAACTGACCAACAAATCCTTGAGGGACCCTGACAGATCTTGACGGAAAAGAAAATAATTTACAATTTTTATTGGGGGTAAAATTTTAAAAAAAAATTAAGGGGGACTGTATGAATCTGCCCTGCGGGGCGCCCACCTTTCCCCCGATTTGTCCCGGCCCAAAAACTGCCCTGAAATTTTTGTCGGCCGGGGCGTTTCCCCATACTTCCCCTGTGTAAAGTTTCCCCCGAGCCCTTTCCCGGTTTGAGGCCAGTGCGGCGGCGCCTGAATTTGGGCCCCCTGAGGTAGTGGACTATACATGCGGGGGAAAAGTCCCCGGGCCTCGCCAGTGGGGGTGGGGGGGGCAGTCGGGGTTTAGGGGCAGTGCGGGGGGTGGGCCCAAGATTGTGTCCCAGGGCGCGCTATACATGCTGGGAAAAGTTCCCTTTCGCCTCGCCAAATGTGGGGAGGGGAACAGTGCGGGGGCATGGACGCAGTGCGGGGACATAGGCGCAAATGTGGGGACTGCGCCTCACATTTTTTCCCATTTTGAGACCCGGGGTGGGAAAAAAGCCCAGAAATTATTAAAGATGTGTGCGGGTAAAGAATAAAAAAATCCCCTTATAAAAGGGGGGGAAAAAATTCAAAAAGAGGTCAAAATCAAGGAAAAAAAAATACATAAAACCCCAAAAACACTTCCAATATCCCAAATTTAAGAATGGGATATTGGAAAAATTTGGGGGAAAAACCGTAATTCAAATTCAAAAGGGTTTTCATTGGTCGGCACAACCGGCCCAAACAGAAAAGGGCGGAAAAAAAGTGAACCCTTAAAAAACCCATGGGGAAAAATTGACCCAAAGAATCCAAAGGGGGGCCCAGTTTAAAAAACCGTAAAAATCAGAAAAGAGCTGATTGGCTGAGTGCGGGGGGGTTTGGTTTTCCCGACCAATCAGAATAGGAGCGACAGGGACCCCTTATAGTTTGGGAGAATTTTTAACCCAAACAGAATCAAAGGGGGGACGTTTTTAAAATCAAATAAAATGAGAAAAGAGCTGATTGGTTGAAATAGTGGGGGTTTGGGGGTCCCACCCAACCAAAAGGCGGCTAAATTTTTAATTGGGTCCCATTGGGGAGATCGGGGTTGGGAAGGGCCCGGGGTTTGTGGGGTCCCCGGGGCCCCCCAAAAAGATGTAGTTTTAAACCCCCGCCCGGGGAATTAAAGGGAGCCCCGGTATTTACCCGAGCCCCCCGCAAAACGGGTTGGGTTGCTGCGGGTTAAAGGGGAACCCGGTCATTTCCCCGACGTTTAAATTTCTTGCGGTGGCGTCGAGGGGCACGAGGTACGAATCGTAATCCAGGAAACGAAATCGTGGGCAGGCCGTACGGGTAAGGGCAAAGGGTCAAAGGTTCGTGGGGCGAGGAAAGGCAGGGAAAGGGCGGGGAGAGGCAGAGGGTTAGAGTCAAGAAACGTTTTGCTAAGGGTCCCGGTACAGGTAAGGCAAAAAACACACTTGGGGAACGCTTTTCTAAGGCCCCGGGGCAACATAGATCCGCAAGGAGTGTTTTGGAAATTAACCTTTGGGGGGGCGCCCCGGGCCCCAATTTGCCCCAAATTTTGGGAGCTTGGCCCCCTTTAAAACTCCGAGAACGAGCGCATGCCGGGTTTTAGGGAATGGGAACAAAAGCGCCCGGGGCCCAGGGCGCAGCGGGGGGGGCCCGGAACGAAAGGGGGGCATGTGAGTCTCTGATACCGGGGGCCACCCCGTCCCGCGGGCCAAACGTGCCCCCGGGCCCCCGGGACACACCCCGGGGGGCAGCCCCGGGTGCCCCCCGCGGCCCCCGGGCCCAAAGGGGGGGGCACCCTTGACATGGCGCAATAAAAAAAAAGGGTTCCTGGGTTTCGGCATTTAGTATGATTAAAAAAAAACATTTTTTTGTTTTTTAAAAAATTTTTCTGAAAAAGACTCAAACAAACTATAAACATAAATCAATTTTTAAACCCGAAAAACGTGTTTTTCCCCCGGGGGACCCCGGGTACATCGGGAATTTTCCCAAAAGAAAGGGAAATTTGGGGGAAAAAAGGGAATTCCAAAATTTGGTTTTCGTTTCAGTTTTGGGGGAAAAAACCGCCAAACAGAAATGGGGACCAAAAACCCCTTTTTATCCCCCAGGGAAGTTTTGGAAAAACAAAATTTAAACGGGGGGGCCGTTCAAAAGACAGTAAAAAGCGAAAAGAGCTGTTGGGCTAAATTTTGCGGTGGTTTTGGGTATGATTGGCAATTGGGCAATACTCCCCCCTGGGGTATAATGGGTCTTTGGTCCCCTTATTTGATTGGGTGGCTTCTGCCCACCAAAGAAAAAAAGACTAAGAATTTGAATTACTGAAATTTTTGGCCAAATTTTTCTATTTCAAATTCCTGTAGGCTGGTTCCGGCGGGCAAACCGGGTTTTTAGGGATTTAAATTTTTATGTTTTATAGAAGGTTTGGTCTTTTTCAGGGGAATAATTTTCAACTAAAAAAAATTATTTTATTATTCCCAAATCCATGCCGCACAGGGGCTGAGAGCCGAGATTGCATTCCGCCCCCTCTCTCCATAGATAAAGGGGGGAAAATAGCTCGCGCTGAAAGGGGGATAGCCCGCCCCCCCTATAACCAAAACAGCTCTTTTCAGC